>JXOS01020787.1:0-15111 GCA_001015075.1 Cirrula hians
CAACGTACTGTCTGTAATAAACTGCCTTTACCGTCAAGTCACCAATACAATAAGTATGCCTATTTGATTCCTTAATGAAAAACGACTGCAACAGGTNTGTCAAGTCAACAATACAATAAGTATGCCTATATGATTCCTTAATGAAAAACGACTGCAACAGGTCAATTGCAACCAAATGTACCGCGTTCTGAAGTAATATGTAATTTTTTGAAGCTGTAAAATTTACGTATTTTATTTTAAATCTCTATTTTTGCAATTACTTCTTAATTATTGTAAGGCTTCTTATTTATATGCATCGCCAATGAAGTGGGTAAAGTGTATATTAGTTTCGACAGTACGTTTATAACACTCAGAACGAGTGATCGGAGACCTATCAAAATATATGCCGATATGATCGGCATCACCACAGGAATCGATGTCCGTCAATCTGTCCGTCCGTCCGTAAGCAAAAACTAGGAAGGAGTTAAAGTAGACTTGTGAAATTAGGTACACACATTCAAAGGTCAAAGTTTGAATTTGGGTGAGAGCCGACCAATATTTCGGGTATTTCCACTAAACTTCTTTACTCAAAATTAGGCCCTCAATTCTACTGGAGCCGAAAGAGATGTAATTTGGCAATCGCGTTATAAGATTGGTATTCACAACAATTAAATGTGTTTCGAAATCACATATGGTGCCAATAGAGGTTTTAGTGCATAATTACCCACAGTTATCATATAAATTTTATAAAATTTCTGAATTAAGTGAACATAAAAATTTTCAATACGTTTACCAAAAGTTAACAAGATTGAATGAAATTTAGGAGTACTTCCAGGAATACCTCCTTTAGTCGTCGTTATCATCTAAATTTTATAAAATCAGAATTAAGTGAACATTTTTAAGCCAAATTTTGTTAGAAAAATTAATCAAATTCTGCGAAATATTGGTTGAAGTTATCATAATTACGATCAATGTATGCACTAAATTTGAACAAGATTAGATGATAAGCAGACGTACTTCCACAATATGTCTGTGGTCCGAACGAGGGTTTAAAGCAAATTTGTCTGAAAAATTGATTAAGTTCATCGAAATTTGTTATTCAGTTATCAATTTTTTCAGTTTTCAATTTTTTTGATATACGCCCTCTGCAAAGACGTTCTGTAGTATTTCGACATTGATTACATAAAAGTGAAAATTGAAAATGACCATTAATGAATAAGCGATAAATGTTAATATTTGGAAGACATGGTAATATAATGATTATTTTTCTTTGATTCGCAATTCTTTAACGCATGATATTTAAATAAATGATTGATCAGTATTCTTTAATACTAACTATTAAGAAAATTTTGATATTACCCAATAATGAAAAATTGGATGATGCACATTTAACGAACTCTATGGATTTCCAAATTTTGTATTCTTACTATTTTCGAATTTCTTTTCTATAAATCTATTGAAAAAATCTTCTTATTTGCAATGAAATGGTATATACAGCCATTTCCCGCTAATCAATTTTTTATAACCTTTCGGGAAGCATATATTATGTTCATTAACAAATTTTAATTCAACCTGTCGAGAGATCACTTAAAATATAATTTTATATGATCAGCATCAACTCCATCTCTCTGTGTGTCAGTTGGTGTATCTGTANATTCATTAACAACCTGTGTTTGTCGAGAGATCACTTAAAATATAATTTTATATGATCAGCATCAACTCCATCTCTCTGTGTGTCAGTTGGTGTATCTGTATTTGTACGTGTTGCTTTCATCCAATTTGTAAGATATCGTGTTCAGAAGTTTTTTTTATTTAGTTCGTATAAGTTTTAATTGAACTTTAATACTTTAATACAAATTAATACAATAATTGCCTTGGATGTCGAGATGTACTAACATTTCTTTTTCTGACTTCATCCCAATTAAACTAGTAAATCTTTCATAATATAAGAACAACTTACCTCTGATATGTATTGACCAAACAAGTTGCCCTATCAACACTATGTTTCGCAATGTACAGCATTCTTGATTAATTTAGATAATTATAATCTTGAATTTTCAATGCAAATTAATTAAGCAATTCCAAAATGCTATTGGGTAAGTGTACTGGACTATTGACATTAATAAAGCAAATTTGTTAATTTTAAACATAAACTATCAATAAAAGCAAAAAGATAAAATAATAAAGAATCATATTCAGATTTCTTCGAAGTTTACTTATTTTAAGTAAATTTGTTTTTACTTAAATTATCTAAATTAGCCGGTATGTAGGGTGTAGCTTATGTTTTTGATAAAAACTTTGATTATAATAAATGTAAAAATCTTTACAAATCCGGTTTTCAGTGAAATAAATAAACTTCAACATAGAATAATTAAGAAATTATGTTTAAACTCAGCTATCAGAATTAAAATAATTGCTTGCTTAGCAAATAATAAAAACATGTTTCTAAAAACCATAAATGTAATTTTTTGCTACAGGTTCAACGCATCTAGTCAAACAGAGAAGCTCATGAATTGATGCATGCATCTGTTGTTTGTATGGGGATTGGATTTTTTGGTAAAATTTTTTCTCTAGCACAAAGTTTCAATACGCTTATGCAAAGCTACAAATGAAAAAGTATATTTACTGAACACATTTTTTACTTTTCAATTAAAATTTTGTGTAAACGTTGTCATACAGCCACTGATTCAGGGGAATTTAAATTATCATTAAGCAACCCAAAAAATATGCAACAAAAATTTAATGCCGATGTCATGTGTAATGTGAAAAACACAAATTAAACAAAGTTCCAGCTCGACGTAATGACAAGTACAAAAACCCAATTCACATATAATTACAGTTTAATAATTGTGAACTTGCATAATTGGACGTAACTATAGCATTGATTGTTATGCACCACCATAACTTTTGGAAGTGAAACATGTTCAAATGATGCAAACAAATTGTGACTAATTAAAGCCATTGGCCCGGCCCGTATCTATAGTCAAATTAAAACCTGACTATATTCGAGATAAAGCTATATTCGAGAAAAGCCAGCGAATGTGACTTAAAAAAACCTCTTGCTGCGTTAGAGAGTCCTTCACCTCTCACTATAACACAGGGTGACACAAAAACAAAATTGTGTTCCCCATAATCATTATTTGATTTTTATGTGGACTATTCACATAGAACATATTTGAGTTCATAACACTCTTAGTTTGATTTAAACTAGTATGAAGTTGCTTTTTACTCAAAGCAAAGTATAAACTAAAATGTACTATAGTATGGGACTATAGCTACAGGCCAACGTTAGTGTCAGTAAGTATATGTTTCTGAAGAAGAAATTCTTTAATATAAATAAATTAAGAAAGGGAACGATATTATTGTTTTGAAATTAACGTTTCTGCGTATACTTCTTCGGGACATATTTTTAGGAACGACTTAAAAAATGGGATAGAGCCATGTGTGTTTATCTCACAGTCTGTCTGTCAGTAATAATCATAGCTTTTAAGGTTGTTCACTGAACTTACAAAATCATATGGTTGTATATGTCGATTTGCTCTAGCTCGTCTTAGTAGAATTTACAAAATCATATATTTCTGATAAGATATTCTGTCATTAAAATTCGCTATAACTTAATCAAATTTTCGAATAGCGTTTTAGTGTTGTAAGTTGTATAAGTTGTATAGAAACATTAAAACCATGATACAATTTTTCTGATAATATTACGCATATTTGAATGTAATGTATTTTTCTCATTTTTTTTTTTTTAACTATATATGAATAATTTTTTATATTTAGAAGAAATAAAATTGAAATTATTAAGCATATAACATATATGAGTAACTCAAATTTAAAAGCTGTACGAGCAAAATGGGAAAAACATTTTTATATTTATTGGATAATCTATGAAAAACGGGTTGCCCAGTTATAATTCAGTTTTTTCAATCTCGTATTGGATGGTATTCTTCTAAACCTTTGTAATAGAAGCATATTTTGAAGTTTATCTTATGACTTCGTTTACCAATATATATAAAGTCCACAAACCTCTAATCATTTCCCTTCCTGGAATTTCTGCTATCCACTTTAATGGCAGTTTTCGCATGGTCAAATTTAATGCATATTGTCTCCAAAATGCTTAAATCCTTGTTTCACACCATACGATATCCAAGTATCTCAACTTCACGCGCTTTGTGTATTTTTGGGAGTTCCACTTTCATGTACTTTTAAGAGTTATGCTTACTGTATGTATTTCCTTGGATGATCATATTAATTAAGCGAACGGTGGATTCAGCATGTTCATATTCAACATTCAGTCTACCAAGCCAAGCCAACAGTAAACGAAATAGCTACTAACACATTACACAAATACCAATACATATTGATATTTTAAAGTATTATGAAATAGCTGGCTAAAATCCAGATGCCCTTACCCAAGTAACGCTTTCCATGTCAATGGCTTAATGACTGTAAGCGATGATCATCTAAAAATGCATTATCCAGAAATTCTAATTCAATAACTACTAACCATAAAAGATTTTATAGTGCTTTCATGAACAGTTTTTTTATATTTCCGACTATATGTTTCTTGAACACATATTCCTAGGGACGTCCATCTGACTTTCTGGCCGTTTGTTCGTCTGAACCTGAGCATTATAACTCCAGCAAATTTTGAGCTAGCTTAACGAAATGTGGTTTCTAAAAATCTGTTCTCTAAAACCCAGAGCAAGTTCATGAAATGGAAAAATCATTCCATAATTTCGAGAACCTCCAATAGGACGTGTTCTTCCAATTTCAAGGCGATTTTACTGACATTTGGGATACAATTTTAGTGAATTCAATACATAGCTTTGGGAATCGCATGGCATTTTAGCCCAAATGTCACGAAAACGACTACTATTCTAGTTGTTGCGTTGAAAATAACTGAAATTTGCAATTGCAACAATATTTTGGCGCAGGCAGTGTCTGACAAAAACTTCGATCGTGATTTGAAAACCATTAATGAAATTAATATGAACTCAAAGCGTATCATGAAAACTTATTGCAATTTGATATAGAAGCGTTTTATGCACGTTGATACAAAACATTTCGGAATTTGAACACAATCGGTACATTTGCTTCCCTAAAAATGACAATACAATTTAAAGCAAATAAAATTAATCAAATACATAAACTTATAAATAAATTATAATGTATTATAATATATTTGAATGAAGTACGGTTCGGTTTAAATGGACCATTAAATGTTTCTAGATTAAAACGTTATTAGTTTATTATGAAGTGTAATTTTTCATAAATGATACCTTACATTTACCTTCAGAGACCTACCCAAATATATACCGTTAAGAATTGATCGCATTTGGTTTGTATCTGACCTATATTTGGGTTGCCTTCAATATATTTATGTGGTCGTAAGTTTTACGTCAAATAATCCTATGATATCAAAACAAATCCAAAAAATTTAAAAATTTCGATAATGTTGTTAAAAAAGGCGAGCGGAATAATAGGTCGAGATTGGATAAAAATTAATAAACTTATTGAGAAAAAATTAAAATTAATTTTTATCATCCCATGAATACTTCAATGAGTTTTTATGCCCATTAACCTTCAAAAACCCTTAAAAACTAATGAAATTCAAAATTGCTTTGATATTTGATTCCGTTAATAATTGTCAAATAAACATATGTTCTCCAAGGATATTCCAAGGTACCTCCACGAATGTGCTTACAATTTTAGATTGTGTGGCAATTTGCCGACAAAAATCAATGAAATTTTCAAATTCAGAGAAAATATGATCAAAATATGTGTGTTTTAACATTTCAGAATTAATGCGATTGATCCAAATATACTAAATTATTATTTGATAATATTCACATGTAGTTCCAATGCACATATCGATAATAAATGTGACTCTAAGCCGAATTATCCAGAAAAATCCACGAATGTCAATAATATTTTTTCATGTCGATGATATTGAGAAATGTGAAAATCAATGCATTCTTTCGCTCGGTTCAATGAATAAACACCAGCACATAAGACTCCGGACTGACCAGGTGTTGTCAGAAATCTGAACGATAAATATCCGACTGCAATGTATCCAGATGACAGGTAGCCCAGCAATCACGCGCGACTGATACTATCTCATTTGTTGTACGCGTCTGTCTGTCTGGCTTTTAGTCAGCTCGATAACTTGAGTAGTTTTTGTGAAAGATTGATGAAACATGGTGTCTGAAAATATTTTGTAAAAAAGTAAGGCACGATCGTGAATGGGCAAAATCGGTACATAACTTACCATACAATGATTACTCCCGATTTCACAGAAATAAGCATCAAAGCCTACTGATTATGCTCTCATAAATTGATTGACTGATGAGTATTATGAAGTCGGTTTCGACGGACTATCGATCTTATTTTTTAATGTAAAAAAAATACAAATTTGTTGAAGTTGTACAAACAATATATATATATATATTTTTTTTTTCACGCATTTGTATTTCAATTGAATATCATAAAATATATCAAGTTAGATGAAATAGTCAGTAAAAATGAACTAAATAATATCAATCATTCAAAGAAATGAATACTATGAAATATAGGTTACCCGACTTAATAGACTGATTTTATTCAGAATGTAGGATATTAATAAAATATAATGTACAAAAGATTTAATATCATGAATGAAACAGCCAGCTTTTATGCTAAAAAATTACTCGTTAAACTGATTAAAACTTAATATGGTTATATAGATCTATGGTTACCTCCGTAGAAAGTTGTCCTGTCAACTTTCTACGGAGGTAACCATAGATCTATATAACCATATTAAGTTTTAATCAGTTTGACGAGTAATTTTGGTAGCTAAATTGAAATACAGCATGATCCACTTGGTTTTAATAAATGTATTGCATCGATTAAAAAACAGAGTGCAACTGTTGATATTCAGATAACAGAGAAACAAGAAAGAAGGAAGGAATTCGCGTGAATAGAGCATTCTTAAAGTTTGAAATAATATTCTTTGATAATTTTTTTTCTATAACTGGCTAGTTATTTATATAATTGTTGGAGGTAATTCTTTTATAAAAATAATAAGAACAATCTTGAGGTAAAGCCAATTTGTAGTAATAGAAAAAGCAAAAAATTTTTATTCTCGTTAAATATTAATATCCCATAACAACATATCCTACGATTTGAAACAGTATAGAATTAATTGCCTTTGTACAATAAGTAACATGTTTCAAAAATAACAGCTATTCCTGGATTGACTGTACGAGCGCCAACGGCATTCTTAACCAACTGAAAAAGGGCAATTGTTAATAGAAAATTAAAAAATATAAGTGGATGGAATGTAGTTTTAATCACTGTATGAGATTAGCAGCTTTTAGTCAACTGAACGCCAAAAGGCCATCAAAATGAATATCTATGCTACCAATCTTTGTTTCTTATAATTAGAACATTTCTAAATTTTCAATCCACAATTATTTATATAACTTGCTATTTATTCATTTAATTGTTGAGCTAAATCTTTTTAGAATATCAACAACAATTTTGAGGTAAAGGAAGCTTCTAGAGAAACGAACAGATGTTAAACATTTTTCAGCCTCGTTAAATATTGATTTAATATTAGTTTTCTGNGTAAAGAACAATTCTAATTTAAACTTCCTTTCTAGCGCTTCGAGAGCAAACTAGTTTCATTCATTGACNTAGTTTTCTGGTGTTTATTTGGATAAGAGCGTGAAATTAAGAGATTTATTCAATATACTACTATAACTACTGTGGGCAAAAGCTTCGAGAGCAAACTAGTTTCATTCATTGACAATAAGAGTCGTTGTCGATTAAGTTGGCATTTCAATTGGTACATCAGAANGATAAGAGTCGTTGTCGATTAAATTGCCATTTCAATTGGTACATCAGAACGAATTTTGAAGGATTATTTGGACCTTAGAAAAATCAAATCTCATTTGGTGCCAAAAACATTCAATATCCTGGAAATAATTCTCACATCGTTTCGCAACCGCCTTACTCACCTGACTTGGCTCCATGTGACTTTTCGCTATTTGTCAATCACAAAAGACCGCTCCAGGAACAACGCTTTGAGTCTATTGAAGAGATTCAATGTGAATCGGTGCGTGCTTTGAAGGTTATACCGGGAAATGACTTTTGGGTTTCTCGAGGAATTGAAGAAACATTGGCATAAATGCATTGGATCAGAGGGGGGCATACTTCAAACGGGATGAAATTTATTTGGATGAATAAATCCAGATTTTTAATTTTATAAGAAAATATACCTTACCTTTTTAACACAGTAGTAATCATGTTTCAATGCAGAAAAATTTTGTGATTTTAATAAGAGAGATTTGATATTTCAAATGCTTTCGCAGAAAAAATCTTAATTGCGTATTATGTACTGCATAAATAATCGCAACAAAAAACACTCCGGAATATATGTTAATTTTTAATAATATTAGTAATTTTTTTATGCTTCCTGCATTTTTAGTCAAAGCTGAAGATAACGTTTTCCACAATATGTTAAATGAAATTCAAACTAAACTCTACTTTTTTTTTACAGTTCACCAAAAATATACCAACAACGTGAATGATTAGTGCCATTTTAAAAATCTGCTGCTTATTAAATACAAAAAAAAAAAAACAAGAATCAGCAACAGCCAATATGAATTTGCAAATAAAGTGTATAAGAATTATATGCTGCAAGTTTAACTAAAAGTTGAATATAATTACATAAAACATATTTAAAAAATGTGAATAAAGTAATAAAACAAAAGCGTGCCGAAATCAATAAAAGCGTGTGTGCGAGCCACAGCATAGATTTGCTATGCAAATTAAAATTCCACAATTGCTTAGCCAAGCAAAATTGTTTGAATTAGTTGAAAACTTCAACGAAAGTATCAATAAACAAATCAAATACTTATGTGCGACAGCCAAAAGTTGCGTGTAATAAATTTTGGCTAACNTTTGGTTGAATTAGTTGAAAACTTCAACAAAAGTATCAATTAACAAATCAAATATTTATGTGCGAAATCCAAAAGTTGCGTGTAATAAATTTTGGCTAACATACATGTTAACTATTTCATTTTCAAGCAATTTCTAATATCTGCGAAAACATTAACAAAACTGAAAATTGTATTCCAATAAATAAATAGTTTTTTATGGGGAGCAAAGTAAATGTGTTTTAATTCTTGCAATAAATAACCATAATACTGTATTGATTTTTGATAACCAATTGCAATAAATGCAATGCAGCGGATCGTGTGTGAGCAAAGTGCTATATAGAACTAAAAAATTATCGAACGCTAATAAAAACTAGTGTACGTCAAAGTAAATGAAAAGAATTTATTAAATAGGTGCAAATTGTAAACAAATATTATTACAATAAAATAAAAATTAAAATTATTTGTAAAATTATAAATTCAGCGCTGTCATCGTTTTGTGCACTTGTGTGAGTTGAGTTTTTGTTGAGTGAATCTGTTGAAAAGTTATATCCCATCCAGTGCATTGCAAAAAATCGTTTAATTTAAAATTTATAACGCGAAACAGTTTGAAGTGGAATGGAAATCATAACATAGCGCTGAACTAAGTATACGCTTAGCATCAACACATTATGAAAAATTAACATTTGTATTTGCATTTAAATAATTACAGGCTATTTAATTACACTTAAATGTAGTGAAAGTTATTCAATAGATGAAAATGAATTACATGTAAAATCACTGCAATTAAAAATTTATCATCGTGCAACCATAATGCTAAAGAAATTTTTTGAAGCCTTTGTGTTTGTGCAAAAAGAATTCCAATTGAAAAATAAAAACACATAATTCTAAAAAATAATCGAACAGAAATTAATGCAAAATTTTCAATTGCTTGATAAGTTTAGCATTTAAGCAATATTTAAAAAAAAGTATTTAACAATTCATGTGAAATTAATCATAATAAAGCAACGTAAACCAAACGCAGTCAGCCGCAAAGAATACATTGTTAGAAGTCAACGCATCACTGGCCAAATTATGCATGAGTTACCTTTGCCAAAAAAAGGAAATTCTACTGATTAAATAAAATAATTTGTGCCAAACAAATTTAAAGCAAAGAAAACACAAGTGTTTTATAAAATTTAAAATTTAAGCAAACCATTGTGCAGCATCACTCATTCGCCCTGTTAAACTCATCGCAGCAATCAAGTTAAAATTAATAACTGCAATTAACAGAATTAGTTGCAAGAAAAGTTACTATGTGCTTTATATTTGCGTGTTTAATTTTAAGTCGAATTTGTGTAAAGTGTTAATAAACTAATTTAAGAGGATATTTACAGCAGTAAAACACTAAAACCGTTGGCAAAGCAGGTAAGTCGTAATTTCAGTTTCATGCGCCCACAAATACGATCTCACAATATTCTTTTAATTAATTGGTTCATGCCGTTAGCATTCAAGATGAAAAGAACTGCGATATCACTAGTAACGCGAGCCCTACCTAAAGTCAATTCAATTATCAAACAGTCAAATCTGAAATGATTTTTGTTTCAATATGATGCAATTTGGGAAAATATTTTTCTATTTATTTTTATAACACAAATAAAAACTTGCTGTTAATATCAGTTAAAGGAATGAACCCATAATCAGTTATGTAGGGTAGTAAACTATTAATCGAGTAATAGTTTGTGCAGTGGATAAAACACATAAAAGTATTCAAGGGGGTTTCTTACGCATTTGTAAACATCTTTAAACCCATTATGCTGGGAGCGACACAGCCTTAACCGATTATTATTATTATTAATAATCGATTTCGTATTTATTAATAATACCACACACAATTTTCTCTTTTATGACATGCAAAGTTTTTCATAATATAAACATAAAAATATTCAAATGAATGGAAAAAATTCATTGAAAACATTGTTATAGTGCTTTTCAGTAGTACATTTCAATTATTTTTTACTTTACTTAACTAATTGACTTTCAAAAGGGAGGAGTGCGAAGGAGGCTGATCATTAAGATAAGGTCTGGTCCAATGCAAATTTGTTATTTCACTTGAAAATTATTTATCGTTTTATCTCTGAACCCTACCACGTAATCACAACACTCCACCGTATATCGATGCAGTACTCAGGCCTCATATTCAAACAGAATCAGTATTATAGTTGGTACATAAATATATATTTTAATGTATACATTATGTGAATAGCAATTGTGTGGCCAAAAATTTTCAGTGTTTTATTTTTGTAGTTATAAGCTACTGGATGTGCGCAATGAATGAAATGCATGGAAATAATGCTTGCAACAATATGATGTCTGTGATCAGTAGAAGGTTTTTTAAAAGTCAGTTAATAGGTCAAAATGATTGAAAATGGCAAATCAAAGTTTGGGCCCTTTTCAACGAAAGTCGGGACAATTTCAATTTTTAATCCTTGTATTAATACGCATTACTCATAAATATCGGTTTATCGGAGTAAAAATTCTTAAACGATGTTCCACCATGATGGTGACACCATNGCATTACTCATAAATATCGGTTTATAGGAGTAATATCAGTTTTATCCATGGAATAAAAAAAAAAAATTCGTAAACGATGTTCCACCATGATGGTGACACCATAAAAACTATAACGTTAGCAAATTTTAGGTAGATAAATAAATTCGGTTTCTATAGACATCAGTCTATAATTTCAGGTACTGCTTATAGGTCAGTTATNAGGTTTCTGTAGACATCAGTCCATAATTTCAGGTACTGCTTATAGGTCAGTTATTTCCAATTTCCCTCATATCAATAAGAAAGCCAGGCGTTTTATTGCATGCTACTAAAATTGGTTATTTGGGCGTATTTTCTTAATTGCCATAACATTATTTAATGAAATCCGTCTTTAAAAAGAGGTACCTGTCCTAAGAGGCTTACTCCTTAAGCTACTCTTATTGCAGCAATATTTTGAAACACCAAAAATTTGTACGGCAGCCGACTATACCTACTACCCAAGGACGTTTTGCTTTCAAATTTAAGGAAACTACCATACACACCAGCTGCTTCATCGCCAATTACTGAACTACTTTAACACGGTAACTTCAGTAGATTTTGGAGATAAAAGATTGAAATAAGATTCTACAATTTGNTTACTTTAACACGGTAACTTCAGTAGTTTTTGTGGATAAAAGATTGAAATAAGATTCTACAATTTGAACATAAACGGTAGATCCTTTTTTTCGCACATAGGGATTTTAATCCGATTTCACCACAATAGGGTTTGGTTCATTTGAAATTTCTGAAACTGGGTACAATGATTTATCCATGATATTCGTGATTTTTATAAAAATAAGACCATAAGTTCGGGTACCTTTAATATGGAGTTTCACCCGATTTTTATAAATTGGCGAATCTTTTTGTCATTGTACAGCAAACTAAGAATCTGATAATATTTGTATGTGGTCCAAATTGATTTTATCGCAAATAATTCTTATATTTAAATTATGATTTCATGCCTTCGTTGGAATACCAATTTTTCACTCTCTTTTTGAGAGTGAATAGTTACCGACTTGGGGAGTTATACTTCCGCTCAATTGAAGAATGCAATAAATTCTGGAAAGTTGCAGAGTAATAAAAAATGTATAGCCTTAATTCTCGTTGTTAATCATATGCAATCATAAGATGCTTAAACAATTTAACATTCCTTCACGCGCTCTACTTGTGATTCATTAATTGATCTTTAAAAAGCAAATGCGTTGAAAATATTTCGACTTAACCCTTCGTAGAAAATGAAAATTTCCAGTTTATGTTAAAAAAAAAGTCCATAGTTAGCCATTATAATATAAAACAAAAAATAAAAAAATAATTTAAAAAATAAAAAACATTAAAGATGGCAGGATTGCGTTGCGCTGCTCATTTATGCGTTGTTTGTGCTGTTGTTACGCAATAAATAGAGTGCCGTGAGTGGTGCTTGTTTCATATTTATTTCTGGTTAATGTAATTGCAACATACAACAACGGCTTGGCACAGTTACATATTACGCAATCTGGCACGCGAATTTACACGTACAGCTGAACATGCTCGCATGTAGGTATGTGTGTGTTGCTGGGAGTGCGCGTAATTAACGTAACTTCTTTCCCACGGAACGTGTCTCGAAGAAATTTGCCAGTAAATCGCCTGATATTTAAGAGCACGTAAATATTTATCTTAATAACGTGTTTGCATGGAAATTATGTTCAACTTGCACCGCAAAAATAAATACTCGAAAACCTTATCCTCATACAAAATGTGGAATTGGCTGTGTCAGTAAACAATAAATATATGTAAATTCTTTGTAAATGCGGTGCGGTGGCTTCTTAACCTAACCTTATGAATCTTATTTTGTCTATGGGCTAAGTAAATAATATGTAAGAGCATTAATTTGCGTCTTACAATCGTATTAGCGCACTTTTAAATGGCAAGTAACAGCACGTTGCAAATAACGGGTTTTCATACGCTGAGGGAAGCATGTACTCGGGGCTACAGACGAATGTATCAACCCGGAAGCAAAAAAATTATATAAAAGTTAAGAAAATTTACGTAATAAGCAGAAANCCGAATATATCAATCCGGAAGCAAAAAATTATATTAAAGTTAAGAAAATTTACGTAATAAGCAGAAAATGTTTTTTTAAGTCGATAGATGTTTTCTGATTATCACAAAATCAGAAGAGCTTGCATTTGTTGAGCTGACGATTCATGTTTTATGGTTTATCATTATACTCATCAATCATATATGACATGGTCTATCACCTCGATAACTTGCAGAATTTCTGGTACCCCCCATAGAACGTTTAATTCCGATTTCACGGAAAGTAAAATAGACAAACGTTTCATTTCATGCTATTGAAATTTACTATGGAAGCATCTGTCAGTCTTAACCATAAATTTGTAAAATTTATTGACAATCGATGTAGAATTTCAGGGGCCTCTTATATATTATTTTTGAAATTTAAGAAAAAAATTTAAATTATAATATATTTAATAAAATTCACAACTACAAAATAAATAGAATAATATGTCCGAACGCTTAAATAATTGAATTTAAAAGACATAGTCACAAAATGATAAACGACTGATGGGTATTATATAGCCAGTTTCAATTGGTCTATCTTGTTTTCATTTTAATTAGAAATTTTAAAGGCAACCCATTTTATGCTAAATTCAATTTTATGGATAGAGATGAAATTGACATTTGTAAATTAAATTTTTAAAGTTGTACTCTTTCGATAGTTCTTTCTTTGTGCTATGTCAGAGAAATCTCAGGTACTCTGACGATGCCAAAATATTCGGAGTGCGACTTTGGCTATAGCAATGTTAAGAACGCCTTGTTAAGGATTGGAATGCATTGGGATGTCCGAATTTTTATACAATTTCAAGACTTTATTTTTACGAAACATATAATGAACATTTTTCAGTGATATATTTTCCACTTTGATCAATGANCGAAACATATAGTGAACATTTTTCAGTGATATATTTTCCACTTTGATCAATGACTTTTTTTACCTTTCTGACAATTTAAGGATTCCGCGATGTTTATCATGTTTAGATTATGATAATTTTCGAATGATGTCATTGTAAAAGAATCCAGATTTGTTCTTCGGTGTTGATTCGTACTTATACGGTTTTTTAAAAGAATTTATCTTAATTCATGAGGCATCCATATATCAACTTTGTTTATGAGTCGAAGACGTCATATATAAGCATCATCATCATTTATACCGAAAAAGGATGCACCTCACAGGCAATTTTGATGATTCCAAAAAATGAATGACCGATGGCTATTATGATATTCGGGTTTTGAACATGTATTTTACAAAAGCCAGGCCAAGTTTCTGAACTGGCCAAATCAGTCAATAATTTCGTTTACGTCTACTCCAAATTTCGAAGAAATTTTAAACAAAGGCCAGGTGTTCCATGGCATCGAATTATTATTGTTCTTTTGCTAAAATTTTATACTTTGGTTTGTTTCATAGCATATTATCGAAATTTGGTATTCGAGAATTTTCAGCTCTAGCCATTACATATGAAAATTTACATGAATTCAGTGTATATACATAAAATTTTAAAAAAATTAGAGTAAGTTTTGTTTTTTTGAATATATGCAAGAAAAAAAATTCATTTTGACTGTAGTGGATTAACTGTAAGGTTAACGA
>JXOS01020966.1:0-10629 GCA_001015075.1 Cirrula hians
AATAAAAATGAAAAACACTACAAAGACGTACCATTCGATGTTTACCGGCGATCTCATCAGCATGCCTTAGCGTTTGTAGCATTATTTCGAATAACGTCAAATGTGACATCTCAATTACAAAAACAATGCTACATGGAGGGGATTTATTGAATTTGATGATGCAACTTCGCTTAATGCAATTGCTTCAAACACAGCATTGCCAGCGTTAACAGAATGAGCGCCAGCGTCGCTCTTGATGAGTGATGACTCTCAGCTGTTCGTTTTCGAAATAATAGCGGAGGGAATGTGGTTGTAATCGATAACAGCATTTCAAATTAGCAGTTATGTCTAGTGAACGCCAGCTACGCAGTTCGTGCAGTTGGTTGAGCGTTGGAGTGCATAGCAAAAAACTGCAGCGGCAACCTATGAGATGACGGCTAACCATCGCAACGTACGGCAATAGTGAGGTGCTGGCAGACTTATCGACCATTATCAATTTTCTTTTTTTTTTATGAATATTCGATATGCATAGTTGCATATAAATAAATTTTATATATTCTATTTTTTGTGATCATCTTTGAACTTAAAGAGTTATTCGTATTTTATACAAAAATCGTTGTTTTATTTGCATAAAAATGATTGCAATTTTCAAAACTGTGCTATAATCAGTATATATACATAATATACAGAAAATAAAAAAAAATAAAAAATGTTTTTTTCCAAATTCTAAGACGAGACTTCACACACGTTTCAGCAAAACGCAGCAATATGCATAAATAATTGCAAACTCATACGCCCCGTAGCGCGCTCCCAGAGCAGCAAAACCGTTCGCATTGATTTGCATATTTATTGGCAAATATTAAAATAAAAAAAAAAATAATAAAAAATTGCAAAATTTGCATAAATAACAGCAACAAATTTCGTTATATATAACTAATTGCTATATAAATTATAAATATTAACTTTAAAAGTGTAAAGCAATCAATCAATAATTCGTAAAAAAGTAATGGACGCTTGGTTGGCAATGGATGCAGCCTCGTCTAGCATACGCTGCTAAGCGTATTTACAGTGCAAGCGTTGCGGCGCGATGCAGCTGTTGTGGATGAAGACGCATTCGCATGTCTTTTATATGCAGCACTGGAACGTATGGTGGTGCTGGTGGTTGTGGTGGTGTTGTATGGCGGCATGGTGCTACTTGATAAACGTGCATTAAAGGAAGCTTGATCTTTTTCTAGACATATATATATATTGGGAAGAGTATTTCATGAGCATGTCTAAAAAATAAAAAATAAAAAATAAACAAATTAAATGAATTTAAAAAAATGTCAAGCATTAAATACGATTTGAGCACTAAAAGCGTAAGCAGGAGCTGTGACAAGCGGCTTAGAAAAGCGGATAAAAATTGCCATCCTTGAGAAGCTCGAACGTGTCGACGACTGTGTCGGCTGGCGGCGTTGGTTTGGCTGCTGCATTAACGGTACTGGGCGTTGCGTCTGGGCCTTGTTGCGGCAAAGGCTGCAGCTCAGCTTCATCAGACAACGGCGTCACGCAGACGCTGTGCTGGGGGCTGATTGTGGCCAGCAGATAAGCATTATCGGCATCGCCAGCTAGCTCACAGGACAACGACAGGCCATCGCTATATATGGGCATGGACGAGAGCTCTTGCATTAGCTGTAGCGTTGGTTGTTGTGGCGCTTTTGTTTGTGCNGCGCTATACATTGGCATGGACGAGAGCTCTTGCATTAGCTGCAGCGTTGGTTGTTGTGGCGCTTTTGTTTGTGCGCATTCGTCCTTATGCTTTTTGCGTTTTTTCGTTTTCTTCTTTTGCATGTTGCCAGCTGTGTTGTGCAAATTTACGTTTGTTGGCTGATCAGTGTATTCCTCGTTTATATCCCAGATAGCGTCGGTCAGCCCAACGCTACTGCGCGGCGAGAATAAAGCCTCATCATTGCTGTTTGCCTTTGAGCTGCGCCTTGAACGTGAAATACGTTTTGGTGATTCCTGCGCTTCCATTTGCAGGCTGCTGCTGCGACGATTGTAGTGCTGGTTGTCGGCGTACTCGGTATTGTCATCATCGTCGTCGTCGTCATCATTCGCCACGGCCCTTTGCATGAACTCATCGTTCGCTTTGTACTCTTTGCGTGTTTTCTTTTTGCTCTTCTTCTTTTTCGGTTTTTCTTTGCTCGTGGCGCCATTGAGCTCCTGCATTTGCTGCGGCTTATCGATCATTTCTGCTGGCTCCTCGATTACTTGTTCGAGCAGCTCTCTGTCTGGGCTGCGGCTGAATAGCGTAATGCTCTCACCACCGAGGCTGTACTTGCGTGTATCGAGCATATTTGGCTCTATCAACTCAATGTCATATCCATTGCCATTTAGCTCCGCTACTTCGCTATCCACTGAGCCATTGCCAGCGGTGTCATTTGTTTCGTTCGGCTCACGTGCTGATGAGCTCACTTCATCTGTTGCTCCAGTTGCTGCATCAATCACGTCATTGTTTGTGTTTGGCCTTTGTTGTTGGCTTGCTGCATTTTCAATATTGTCGTCATCATCGATTTTGAAATTCTTGCGCCAATTGTATTCTCTTCTTGGCTTATAATTTAGATCCACTTCCAGCTCGTCGATGTTGTTGGTCTGCAGCAATGGNGTAGTTTAGATCCACTTCGAGCTCGTCGATGTTGTTGGTCTGCAGCAACGGCAAATAGCCATAACGTGAGCGCAGGCGTGCTGATTGCCTGGCCGTGGCCTCGGCATCGCCCAAATAGCGCATGGCTTCGGTATCGCGGCGCTCTTGTTCGATAAATGTTTGCGCTACCTCCATGTGATTGGTCTTCTCGAGTGCGCGGGTTTTGGCCCATAGCGCATAGCGTTCACGATCATTCTCACTAAACGGTTGCGCGACGTCACGCTCTGAGAAGCTGTGCGACATTTCCTGCAGTATGCAGTCATAGTCACGCAGTATGCCTGATTGTTTACGATTCTTGATGGCATCATTATAGATCTGGTCGATGGTAAAGGAGTCCGAATCATAGGCGCTTGCCGTGCTGGGCGCACTAGCACCACCCACGGCACCCTCTTCTGCCGCCAAGCTCGGCATATCAAGTACTAAAAATTCCGGCTCGTCTGTGTTTGACCAATCCTGCGCACCACGTCCTGCATAACGATCATGTTCCCGATCTGCTTCTTCACATTCGCTGATCTCATGATGGGATTCGTCTGTCGGTCCACGTTCATTGTAATCGGCGAGATCTGTATCGATTTCATCATCCACCTCAACGACCGTCTGGCGATCAATTTCACTGCCGTCGCTGTCCTCATCGTGTTGTGCTATGTAATCCAATTCATCCATTGCATTGCCACCACGCCGCATTTCTTCAGCGTCGAGCGCTTTCGCCAGCTGCTCATCCAGTTCCAGCACTTGCTGGCTATAGCACTGCTCACCCACCCAAGTCGTAGTGCCGCCTGGTGTCTGTACTTCTATTTGTGACACACACACATAACCCTCATCCAAGTCATCATTCGGATACTCCTCCACTGCCGGCTCCTGATAAACTGAGAAACGCCGGAAATGATGATACTCCTCTGGTTCCATATCATCTAACGCGTTCTCCATTAGCTCGGANTCTGGTTCCATATCATCTAACGCATTCTCCATTAGCTCGGACGCTTTCTGCATTAGCGCTGAGTCCGATGCACGTCGTTCACTATCTAGAAAATCTGTATTCAGATAGCGCGAAAACTCCTTGAAGTGCTTTGTCTTTGCCTCAATCTCGTCAAGCAATTGGTCCTGAAACTCGCGTCTTTGTACTTCAGCCTCTATTGCAGCTAGCTCTTGGGTAATTTCAGGCTCGGGTGAACGGCTCTTACTTTGCGAACGCCGAAAGTCAGCTGCTTCACGTCGCAGGCAATCCAGATCAAGCGATTCGCAAACATGCGTGGAGCGAATAGAGCCGCTGCGTAGTTGCTCCTCGCGAATTCGTTGGGTGTCGAGACGTTCGCGCGAGCTGGAACGCTCCAATGTCGTCTTCGGCTTGGCACCATGCTTATTAGCGGGATCGTCTGCGTTGCTCGAGTTGTCGATTAACTGCGCAAGTATGCTTGCCTGCACCGCACGCTGTTCGGCTGCATAACGCTTCGCTGTTTCAATGTCCATCTGGTTGGCCAAGTACAGCGATGGTGACGGGCTTCGCGAGCGTTGAAATTTGGCAGCTTCACGACGCAGCGGTTCATATTCTGCACCCAATTCCATAGACTCACCCACGTACGTAGAACGCTTGAATCCGCTGGTGAGCAGTTCAGTTTTAATGCGCTCCACGTCTCGCTGCTCTTCGGATATTGTGCGGTCATAGTCGGGTATTGGGGCTACAGCTTGCGGTTCTGTTTGTTTGGGCATCGGCGTTGGCGTAATTGTTTTGAGTTCTGTTTCCGTTTGCGCTGTGCTGAGCAGATGTAAAGCCTCCATATCCAGCTCGCGCAGCTTCGAAGCCAACTGGGTTTCGAGCTCTTCGCTGGACTTGGTCAACGTTCTATTATCTGACGCTTCCAGATTGAGCATCGTGTGAAATTCTATGTAGTCGGTCAATGTTTCCTGGCTGGCAAGCACTGCGTTTGGGGAATTCGAAGCTGAGCGCGAGGGTGTGCGTGATCTAGAGTGCCCACGTTCCATGGCTGTCTCCAGTGACTGACACTCAACATAAGCAGGAATATCTTCATCTTCCACTTCCACGCTTTCGGATTCGACGTCTTCTTGGATTTCGTACACATATTCCACGGTGAGGCGTGGAGGCTCAGGTGATTTTGCACGTTCAGCGAGGTCCTCAAGTAACTCGTCATTACGTTCCACAAGTTTTTTGCGGCGCGCGTCTATGCTGCTCGCCATGTTTTGAGCGCTTGGCAAGCGCATTGGGGACTTCGAACGTGAGCGTGTGCTGCGTTGCAGCCGCAATGTTGCCACCAGCGAGTTCATCTCATTGTCCTGCGTCGATTGGCTTTCGGTCGTACAAGTCTCGATGCATTCTACGAGAATTGATGGCGCAGCTGTGCTGGAATCTTCATGCCCGGACTGCTGGTCGTCCTGACTATGCTCCGGTTGCAGGGTGCTAGCCAGCGGTGTGCGTGAGCGTGATCTTGAGCGACGGCAATCGGCGCTGAGCTTGTCTGTTGTAGGTGTGTCTAGCTGCGATGTGGTCAACTCTGTGGCACTGGTGAGACGTTCCAGCATTTCGTCGTTTTGTTGTATGCGCTTATGGCGCCGCGCCTCTATGCTGCGTTGTATGTTGCCAGCGGTTGGTAGCGGTGAACATGAGCGCGAAAGGGCATGCGATTGCACGCGTTCGGCGCGCAATGATTCAACCAGCGCACCGACGTCCTGCTTTCCAGCAGAGTCACCATCGTCTGAAAGCTGCGGACTACCACCGGAACGCGTGCGCATACCAGTCAGTTGCTCATACAGTTCGTCGTTTTGCTTGATGCGTTTGTTGCGTCGCGCCTCCAGGCTACGCTCGACTTGGTTGCTAGATGGCCGTGGCGAATGTGAACGAGAGCGCGATTCGGATGCTGAGTTGGAGTGAGAACGTAGGCGTTCGTCACGCAAAGTCTCAACCAAAGCGGACATTTCGGCGGCATTAGTGTTTGTTGCATCGTCTTGGTCGAGCACATTTACCATGAGCACTGCTGCATTGGCCGTGTGGATTGCCGAGTCGGTGTCCCTGTGATCGGCCACATTTTCCAGCTGCAGGTTTAGTTCAGACACCTCCGTGTAGGCGGCGGCAATGATGTCGACCACTTGTTGGGTGCTGAACTCGTCTGCGTCGAAAGGGGACTGATTGGTGTCATCGTAGACATCAGCCACGTGGCCGATTGTGGTTTCACTGGCTAAAGCTGATTCGTAGGAAACGTTTTTAGGTTTTGCGGTTGGTGCTGGTGACGGATTTCTGGATGTCGATCGTGAACGCGAGGCGTTGATAACGGTGGCGAAATCGTAGAAGTCGCTTAAACCCTGCAACAGCTGGCCACGCTCATTGCGCCATGGTCCAACGTCCGCATTGCGTTCTACCTTAATTAGTGGAGTTTGTGGCGCTGTCGGATGGCTTTCTACCCATTCGTCCTCGTATTTGTCCATGTCTTCGATGCGTGGGCTGCGACGCAGACGTGGTGACACTGACTCACGCATACTGGCAACAGCTTGGTCCTCCGATATTTGGGAGGTGTTAAGCTAAATGCGACAAGCAAAAGGCCAAGCATTGTTGCATTTTTAAAAGAAGCATTAAGCAAGTTAGGGGAGAGGATATTAGTGCGCTGAAATGATGTGGAAGTGGTGCAGTTGAGCACGTCACGTAAAGCCAGTCAAACTGAACTGACAATGCNAATATTAGTGCGCTGAAATGATGAGGAAGTGGTGCAGTTGAGCACGTTACGTAAAGCCAGTCAAACTGAACTGACAATGCTCACAAAGGTAAACAAAGGAGGTGAACGTCATGGGAAATGAATTAATGTTGACGAATGATTGCTTCGTGCATGAGCAACAGCACCGCTGGACGGACAGTTGATGAGGAAATGCGAACGCTCGTTGCAGCGACAGGCTTAGTGACCACGTGCCTACTTACATTCGATTTGTTCTCGCTCTCTGTCGGCGTTTTAGCTGCGTCCAATGTCACTTCAGCATCTGCAGCCGATTCCATTTCCATTGCCTTGTTTTCCTAAAAATTAGAAAGTATTTAGCAACGTTTCGTTTGCAAAGCTCAACGCCACAGCTTGCGGCGCTCACACTTTACCAGCTCGCCAGTTTGCTCCTGATGCTGCTGCAGTTCCGCCAATACTTGCTCGTTTTGCGCATGTGTCGNGGCGCTCACACTTTACCAGCTCGTCAGTTTGCTCCTGATGCTGCTGCAGTTGCGCCAATACTTGCTCGTTTTGCGCATGTGTCGCCTCTTCGAATGAAGAGGTACCATGCGACTGCGTGGGCTGCGCACTGTTTAGCTTTGCCAAGTCGATTTCCATTTCCTCTTCGTCAATGGAAAGCGCCTTTTCACGCTTCCAAAATTCGGTGTGCTTGTAGTGCTCTGGTACGAATTCACCCCACGGGTTCGTGTTTTCTTCGTCGAGCATTTCCAGCGATTCACGCATAGCATCAGCTTGCACGTCGGGTGTTTTTGCATCTTTTGCCGGGCTGCGCTTGTGTCGGCGATGGTGGTGGCCCTTTACCTTCAGCGTTTGTTCGGTGCTGTACTTGATGGGCGTATAGTCGCTGTCGGACTTCTGCAAGCTCTGCATTTCCTCCTCTTCGAGCGAGGTGAACATTTTGAGCTCTTCGTCGCGTGAGGTACGCGAGTCACGTGAAGAGTTCGAGCTGCCGCTAGAGCGGCGTTTCTTGAAAGCACGCCGACGGCCAGAGCCGTCTTCGCGCAGCAGCGAGCGCGACTTGATGCCATCCAGCGAGCGCAGGTACTCGTCTGTGTACGGTGGCGATGGAATGTTATCCTCGCCATCCGGCTCTTGGCGCTGCAAATGCAAAATCTGTGGCTGCTCATTGCCAGTCGTATTCAATTCCTCAGACGGCTGTGTGCTAATCGATGTTTGCGTGCTGGAGTTGGGCTCTACTGATGAGCCCTCATCGGAAAGACTCGGAAAAAGCAATTTGTTCGTTTGATTCATTTGTGTTTTCACCTTGTGCACGACCGGCTCGTTGGCTAGACGCTGCTGCAATTCAACCATTTCCTGCTCAGCTTCCAGAAACTTGCGCGCATTCTCGGCAATCAGTTGTTGTTTGCGATCGCGTTCGTCGGTGGTTTGTTCGGCCTCCAGAAGTAGCGTGGAGCTGGGTGTGTCGCCGTTGCCGTTCGCTACCGCATCTTCTTCAGCATCAAGCAGCTGTTGCTGTGCTATTTCACGCAGCTTATCGGCAGCGATAATTTTCCGTGCATTCTCCAGTGCTTCCTCTTCTTCTTCCAGTTCCCTACGGCGTTGCTCTTCCTCGCGCAAGCGTTCCGCTTCGAATAGGTTATCTGCAGTATCGGCAGATATTTGCATAGATTCGGTTTCTTGTTCAGATTCCAATTCATTTAGTTCAACATCACTATGCGGGTCGGCGTCTAAGATTTCTCGCTCATTTTCAGCAGCTTCATCTGCAGCCACCTCTTCGCCTTCCTCTAATGCTCGTTGCTCGGCTTCACGTTGATGCTCGGCCTCTAGCAAGCGCCGTTCATTTTCCTCTGCTTCTGCCTCAGCTGCCGCTGCCGCTTCTGCTTTTGCCACCTCTTCGGCTTCTTCTAATGCTCTTTGCTCGGCTTCACGTTGACGCTGTGCCTCCAGCAACCGCTGCTCATGATCCGCTGCTTCCGCTGCCGCTGCTGCCTTTGCCATCTCTTCGCCTTCCTCTAATGCTCGTTGCTCGGCTTCACGTTGACGCTCGGCCTCTAGCAAGCGCCGTTCATTTTCCTCTGCCTCAGCTGCCGCCTCTGCTGTTGCTTTCGCCACCTCTTCGGCTTCTTCTAATGCTCTTTGCTCTGCTTCACGTTCACGCTGCGACTCCAGCAAGCGCTGTTCATGTTCGGCTGCCGCTGNGACGCTGCGCCTCCAGCAAGCGCTGTTCATGTTCGGCTGCCGCTGCTGCTTTTGCGGCCTCTTCGGCTTGCTCCAGTGCTTTTTGCTCAGCCGCATGTTGGCCCTCTGCTTCTTTTGCTGCGGCGGCAGCCTTTGCCGCTTCTTCTGCCAGTTCCAATGCTTTTTCCTCAGCCTCCCGTTGGCGCTCTGCCTCTAACATGCGTCGCTCATTTTCGGCTGCAATAGCAGCTTCTTCCTCTTGCTGCTTGCGTTGTGCTGCCAGAGCAGCTTCAGCGGCCGCCAATTGCTGGCGTGTCTGCTCCTCAATTTGTTTTTGCTTTTTCAATTCCGCTTCCAAAGCTTTCCGGCGTTGCTCCTTCTGTTCGACGGCCTGCTTCTGTTCCTGTTTCAGCTGCTCCAGCTCCTTGGCATTGGGCTCAATGCGAAAGCCCTGCTCATACAGCACACCATCCTGCATTGCCTTGTGGCCGCTATTCGCCTCACGTTCGGTAGCTGTTGCCAATTGCTGGCGAAGATTTGCCTGTAGCTGCTCCAAGCTGCTCGCATCGCCATTCTGCAACTGCTGCTGACTGTGTTGTCCAGCCCAATGATACAGATGCCGCACCACGTAGAGGAACTCCAAAGCGCCCACATACCCAATGAATATCGAAAATATCAAATCTGCGATTTCCTCCATTAAATCGTTGTCGAACGCTGTGTTGGGAGTGCAGGAGCTTGCGTAATCGTTAGGGCGCTTGACGGCACACTGATTGTGTGTGCTGCAATATTGTTTTTGCACGAATTTTCGTGCGCTTATCAAAGCTGCGCCGCCTCGTGCGCCGCACAGTTATATAAAATTCACCACAATGTGCTCACACACACTGAAACGCACAGCAACACACAAAGTAAAAAAAAAGAGATGAAAAAAATAAAAGGAAAAACGAAAACTAGAACCAAGGCGCAGCGCACTTGGTGGTCANAGAGATGAAAAAAATAAAAGGAAAAACGAAAACTATAACCAAGGCGCAGCGCACTTGGTGGTCACTTTCGACAAGGCGATTGTGTAACGCGCGAACTCAATTTCGCGCTGCCAATTTTTATATATTTAAAAACAATTTTTTTTTTTTTGTTATGAATGAAAGCCGCTGGCTGGCAAAGGCTGAATTTGCGATGCGCTCTTGATTATTATCACTTTTTTCTTATTTAAAATTTGATTATTTATTTTTATGACTTTGCGTTGAGAATTAAATTTCGATGTCGATAAATTCACTCACAACACTGCACAAAGGCACGCGATACAATTTTCCACTAGCGGGCCAGCGATAGCGGGCAGCGGTGTGTCCGCAAGTGTTTCACAAGCAAAATGACCGCTACGAAGAGCAGGAGAATAACTGCGAACAAGCATGAGCGCTTTCCAACTGAACTGAGCTAATCGATCGATTTGCAAATTGCGACTAATTAATGAGACAATAAAGTGCCCGTTGACCAAAGATACTGCACGTCCACACGCACGCAGAGCGACATTATGCGGCGCGCTGAATCATGTTGCCGCTGCTCTTGGCATCCACACACGCTGGCCGCTGTCAATTATAAGAAAAGGAATTGACAAGAATAGCGCGCTGGCAGCGCGGCACAGGTAAACAACGAACGCTTGCTCGGCGCTGGCAGTGCGCAGTGCGCGAGAGCGATTTCGGCCGACCGGTAGCTGACCCTGTGCAAGTGAAAATTGTATTTTTAAATTTAATTGTGACAATTTCGCGAGCACACAGCCAAGCAGGCAGACGTGCGGCAAATAACAACGCGCTCGTGCTTGCCAAAAATGCCTGACGCCATGGTAAACATGAACGCTGGTGGCATCATTATGGCAACGCACTTAATTTCAATGTCATCGGCTGACATTTGTGTTCTGCCTGCAACGTAGTTTGCATGTTCACAGCATTTGATTTAATAATTAATAATAGACGCTGCCACTTATGCGTATGCTGCAATGAGCGCACATAGCGACAAACACACAACGTAGCAAGTATCGAACGCAAGCGAATCTAAAATACCCAGCAGGCAAATGCGTTCGAACCCACTTTAATCTCGCAATGCGACTATGCCGTCATTAGT
>JXOS01021036.1:5680-16320 GCA_001015075.1 Cirrula hians
CCATGTTTTTTCTTCTATTGCCACATATCGAAGAGAAAATTCGGGTTTGTTGCACAGCTTCAAACGGTTATTATCGTTATTGCTTTTAGTCGATATTGTGCTCGCAGTAATCACTTTGAAGAGCGCTATTGCATACCTAAATATTCATGTATGATATATCCAGAACATTCTCTTGATATATTTACAGCCGTAGCCGTCTCGACCATTTTGACTTTGTGAGCATCCAAAATTATTTTATGCACATTTTTGANCACAGCCGTAGCCGTCTTGACTATTTTCACTTTGTCAGCATCCAAAATTATTTTATGCACATTTTTGAAGTTTTCGTCAGTGACAGCCTTTTGGGGACATCCCCAGTGTGCATCGTCCTCGGTACTCATTTCGCCTCGTTTAAACATATCATAATACCGCCAATCATTGAACAGTAATTTTATTTGTACACTAATACAAGTTCCTTAAATCAAAATACTCTTTCCCGCAACCTAATCGGCCGTCAGCTGTCAATTTAGTACACGAGTTCCCGGTTGGGATTACATAAAATAACATACACTTAATGCATTTAGCGCTATCTGTGTGTTTGCAGTGTTGCTAAAATGAAATTAATGTTTTATCGAATAGTTGCAACTTCGTTGTTTATAGACTAAATTTCCAAATTTCAAGGTGAATTAGTATTCCATAGAGTAGTTTTAAATTTCTCTCTGCACCCACATCAATTATAGGGAGGAACTATTCTACTTTTACATGCACTGAAAAGATAGCGTGGCCTTCACAACTCACTTGTGGGACATGAGCAAAGTCATTGCCTAATATTATCTATATGGAACTGAATATTTTGTTAAAAATAAAAAATTATGAAAACATTTATTTAAGACACTGGCATAACACAGCATGTGACAGCATATCTCAAAAGAAATACANGAAATTATTTAAGACACTGGCATAACATAGCATGTGACAGCATATCTCAAAAGAAATACAGTACAGACATAGTCATAAAATGAAGAAAATGTTATAATTGAAAGGATTTGCACAATAAGTTGGAATAATTAATACTGCCATTCCGAGAGTAATTGCAAAAATAAATTAAATATTCATTCAAGATAGAAGAAATAATTTAAGACCTGTCAAGCTGTTTTCAATTAGTCCTATTAAATGGCATACTCCGAGCGTTAAGTTGTTCCTAGACGGAGAAGGTGGCATTTCAAATGTGAGCCCACACAATTATGGAAGCACATAGAATTCATTGTTCGAACGTTGAGAGTATTTCATTTAATTCACAAATGTTTATTAATTTTAGCACTTGAACAAAGTGCATGCCGGAAGTTAGGCATTAGCAGCAGTAAGCAGNGTGAGCACACACAATTATGGAAGCACATAGAAGTCATTGTTCGAACGTTGAGAGTATTTCATTTAATTCACAAATGTTTATTAATTTTAGCACTTGAACAAAGTGCATGCCGGAAGATAGGGATGAGCAGCAGTAAGCAGCGAATTGCAACTGGCAGACTGCTGCATATAAACAAGATTTTGCAAAACAATGACATGGAAAGAAGCATATTTTGTTTTTGTAGGGAAATTAACACAAGATTTTGTGTTAGTAACAATATTGCAAAATAGTCTGAATGGAATTATCAGTAAATTAAGTAGACTATTTTCCTTGTTTTCAACCCACAGGTGCAAGTCTGGGAGTTACCTGTTCATATTGGACCTAGCTCATTTCCACGAACTGCTATCNTCCTTGTTTCCAACCCACAGGTGCAAGTCTGGGAGTTACCTGTTCATATTGGACCTAGCTCATTTCCACGAACTGCTATCAAAATATTATTTGCTACACAGTAATGCAAATCATGTCGAATATGACATACAAACTTTTTTACGCCAAGAATCGGGACTCTCAATTTAACTGGAAGTCAATAGTCCTAGTGCAAAAATTAAAGCTTAAACATGAAATTTCATAAAGTTCTTGTAACTCTCTTTGACATAAAGGTAGGTGGTTATTTAAAGCACCAAGTGAACCGATACATAGTCAGTGTTTTTATTGTTAAAGTAAAACACATGTTTTTAATGGGAATGTAAAAAATATTTTATTCAAAATATATCCCAGCTCTCAGATGATTTGTGTTTTACGATCAATACATTTGTTGTGTGAAGCGATCTGTATGAGGTTTAAGAAGATCATATCAGACTACACCTTTCTGATCCAGCCAGAAACACAGCATTGTCTTCTTGTTAAATCGATGTGGTTTCACAGTCAAACATAGTGGTTGTCCCAGATTAATCTATGATTTTTTTCTTTAAAGATTCTGAGCATATATACATTTTTCCTTAAGACTTTAGTTGTCAATGTTCATATTGTTAAAATACGATTCTTAACTAGGTGGTTAACGATAGCATGAGTGCATGAAAAACAGAACAGGTCCCAGTACAGTTACATGGTCCAAGAAGAAGGTTTATGCAAAATACGATTGACACAACAATTAAATTCGATGAAATGTAAATATTGACCTGAAATAAACATCTTCATCACTTGGTCATAATTCGTTGAAAATTACATGTACTTCCAGTACACTTAAATTGTCCGATCGCTAAGTTTAAAATCAAACTTGCTACAAAGTTCAATTTAATTAAATGAATCTTCATATTAAATTTGGAATTCCAGTTATCAACAG
The DNA here is from genome assembly GCA_001015075.1 of Cirrula hians. Classification (NCBI taxonomy): domain Eukaryota; kingdom Metazoa; phylum Arthropoda; class Insecta; order Diptera; family Ephydridae; genus Cirrula; species Cirrula hians. The sequence continues at coordinate 8,350 of JXOS01021036.1, forward strand.
ATCTACTGAAATGTCCATGATTGTAAGAGAACCAGATATACTTTCATTGCAGCTATGAGTTCTGCAAATAGAATTGTAAGCAAAATTAGCGGAAGTCATTAATTTAATTCAGCGAAACTTCATTGTGACAAATTTGTTTACTAAAAATGGTTCTTGATGAAAATTATATGTACACCTGCGAGGTCCACTAATATAATTTTGGTAGAAAAAAATTCTTTCTTGATTTGCTTCATTTCGTAACTTATCCATTTTTAACAATTTTGAAGCGACATGTATTACCGATTAGTACATTCTGTCTAAAGCGTGGAACAAGATTTTCAATCTATTGTGGTTATGGTAGTTTCAAGCGAAAATGAGCTAGGCAGACAAAATTCGGCACACACATTTTAGGGAAAAANTAATTTTGAAGCGGCATGTATTACCGATTAGTACATTCTGTGCAAAGCGTGGAACAACATTTCTGTGGTCAAAATATTCCAAGATTTTCAATCTATTGTGGTTATGGTAGTTTCAAGCGAAAATGAGCTAGGCAGACAAAATTCGGCACACACATTTTAGGGAAAAAAGGTAGATTGAAAATCAAATTTTGTAAATTTTCGAACGATTTGGAAAGATAAAATTAATCAAGTTCAACGTAATTTTATTATTGAGTTATCATAATTATTATTAATGTGTTTTATAAATATGCACATGATTGGATGAAACTCAGAGATACATCCAATACATATGTGTCGTCGGAAAAGAGGGTTCTGAGCAAAGATGTACAGAAAAATTATTCTTAATATTTTGGGAGCGATATGTATCTCAATGTCGGCCGAACTCGTCTATAACAACCTTACTTCCTTTTAACATAACTTGATTAGACATGTTCCTGCCATTTATTAANATAAATATGCACATGATTGGATGAATTTCAGAGAAGTCGTCCATAACATTCTTACTTCTTTTTAACATAACTTGATTAGACATGTTCCTGCCATTTATTAAAGCAGCATAGCGTGTGCATAGAAAGACAAGACAGGTGCAAAAGCGAGTAGATATCATCCATCCTTGATTCAATTTAAAATAGCACCAAAATATTGCAGTAAAGACACTTTTCAGTAATGGCCGATATAACAACTGATCAATGTGAATTCTGGGGAAGGCGAAATTATGGGCTGATGTCGCACGGAATNGGTAGGCGAAATTATGGGCTGATGTCGCACGGAATATAGAATGTTAGTGCTAAATACCACTTCCCTTTAGCATCTGGCCACATTTCTGTAGTACACACTTAAAAAATTTGTATTCGTGGGATCCAGAGTAAATGTTGTTCTTCAGGACGTATTCAATGTTAAAAACTGATATTACTCAAATTGTACGATATTACGATAATAACCAAAAAAAAACTTGCTTTACCAAATTTCGGTAGCATGCGATGGGATACAACGCCTGACTTTAATACTCATTTCCATGAAATCGGACTAAACATCCTATGGGCGATATCCTTAGTTATTCACTGATTTTACTTAAATTGTCAAATGTTATGGTAATTACACTAAGATGCTCCCATAAATTTCAGGAGCATGCGGAACATCTGGCTTGCATGCTGATTATGTGAAATCGGGGATAAAAGTACAAAGGGAGCTACCAAGGTTAGATGATGCTGAAGTTTATTCTAGCAATGTCTCAATATACTTCCATGCCAAATTTCAACAGCATAAATGTTCTTTAGGCGGTAACCGATTTTGCTAAAATTGTAGATGGTACCACCATAACCCAAAAATCTTGACTTACAAAATTGCGATCGGATCAAACTTCTCCCTTTTAACCCAATTTCCGAATAAATATGGAAATAATCTAAAGTTAAAAAACAATTTTTATCAAAGAGAGAGAATGAAAAAATACTTCCATATCAAATTTAAATAGCTTGCTATGAAACAATTACCTTTTATGATTATTTCTGCGAAATCGGGAATAGCGTTTTAACAAAGAAGTACGCAAAGTTATTGATTGATTTTGGCCGTTTACGTACTTGACCTCAATTTTACAAAAACAATCAAATTCATGAATTTTATTGTTGTTTTTTTTTTTNGGCCGATTACGTACTTGACCTCAATTTTACAAAAACAATCAAATTCATGAATTTTATTGTTTTTTTTTTTTGTATTGTTTATTATTTTTTTATTTATCGCTCAATCGAATTTGTTTATGATTCTATGAATATGCCACAAAGAAACATTTAGTTGAAAACAATAATATCTACGCATTACATTCTTTGTACAAACTCATATTACCCCACTCAATCAACTGATGGATATAATGAGCATAGTATTTTCCGAACTAATTTTTGTAAATTTCTATTCACGAGCCGATTATACTTTTCGTTTTAACAAGCAAAGCGTTAAAGGTTACGTAATACATAATTTTAATAATGAAATGATGAAATAAACAAAAAAATATATGTATATATATAATATATATATTTATATATTCAAGTGATAAGATCTCTAAGGTTTTCAATATTGCTTACATAGAATAACAAACAAATATTTATATACTCAACTTAGGTCGACAGTGAGATACGCGTTGTCTCGGAATATTAGAACGAATTGTATTAACTATTCGACATTGTTCTTTAATTTGTAATATAGAGGTTATGCTACTTACAGGACTTTAATATTTTATCAAACAACATTAACGGAATTTCAAAAGGCACTTTTGATATGCATAAATGCTATTCTTATTCCTCATTACTGATAAATCAAGTCAATAATATAATAGTCAATAAGTCACTGTTGTCTTAACTGACAAATTTTATTAATTCGTTCTGCTTTTTAAACCGAATATAGCATAACCCCATTGTTTTGCAAATATGTGCACTGGTAATAATTAATTACCTTTATTTAATCCGATCATAAAGCTCTGTGAGCCTATATCTCTGAAATATTTTGCATCACATTCATTTATTGAACAAAATAAATATCAAATATCAGTGCTACTTGCATTACCACAATTCATTGAGTTCTATTGCAAATTATTTTTGTAAACCAACGTAATTCCTAGATCAATTACGTTAGTATCTTTGTTCGAACTTACCATGAATTTTGACCACATGTAGTAGCTAGNTATTTTTGTAAACCAACGTAATTCCACGATCAATTACGTTAGTATCTTTGTTCGAACATACCATGAATTTTGACCACATGTAGTAGCTAGTAATCTTTAATTAAACCACTCATTCAGATTTTACCTTTCCTATCCATTCAATTATATTTAACAAAATATCGTTGAAATGTGTTGATACTTAAAACAATTTACTTAGTATCCTATTATTTCACTAAATCGGTTAACTACGATTGCCCGAAATAACTGTCAAAGCCTAAATAATTAAATAGTTCAATTCCCACGTGATGTGCACTTCATTGAGTAAACTTACTCCGACGATTTTTATAGGTATTTCCTTAAAAATCAATATCCCATCAAACTTAGTCAAATGAATTTGAAGTCAAAGCGTCGAACCTATATAAGAATCTAATTGCCGGAGTCAGCTGGAATTTCTTCGGGCTATATCTGTGTTGGAGAAAACTTCATAAGCTAAAAAATTATAATTTCCAATCTAGATTTGTGAAATTCGCTTGCAGAACATATTTTGTAAAAAAAAATTTCTGTTACCTCCCATAGTGTGTTTATTTCCTGTTTCACACAACTCAGTAAAAAGACAAGTCTTGCTCTATATTAAAAATCTGCTATTATATACATCTTCTGAACATATTCAAAGATTTTAGCAATTCCCTCTGGACAAAATGTATTTAAACCAATTTTCAACCCTCTTACAGATCTCGGAAGTATTCAACTTCAATTGGTGCTTTTCGGATTGATCCTTGGAGGTATGTAAAATATTGGTCAGCGGCCTATTAAAAAAGATCTAAATATGTATAAAAACGTGATACAAATTACTTACTACATCAAGATCAATGGAATAGTCGGCCAAGACCGCCTACATAATACCCATCAGTCATTCAATTGATGAAATCATAAAAATGCTTCCATACCGAATTTCAGTATACTGCGATGACTCAGCTTGTTTTTTGCTAATTTCCGTGAAATCGGGACTAAACGTTTTATAGAGGGAACCCGAAGTTATGAAATGATTTTGTTCAAATTGTAGAATGTTATAGCAATGACACAAAAATCTTTTCATACAAAAGTTTGGGATGCCAAATTTTATCAATCTATCTGAAAAGTTACTCCAGTTATTGAGGTGGCAGATAGACAGACCGACAGACGGACATCTCTCAATCGAATTGTTTTTTTATTTTATACATATGTCTCCTAGAAACACATGGTCGGAAAGGATTTTTTCTATGCATTACATACTTCGCTCAGTCATATATGAATGATCGCTATAAAAAAAGCATTCATTACCGACTTCATAACACCCATGAGCCATTCAATTTTTAGAACCAGTTGAATATTACATAGGCACCAAACTGCATGTAACTTGGAAGCAAGAATACAATTCGTAATAAATCATTAATAAGAAAATAAACACCTATACGAAGAATCCAAAATTATTGACTAATTTCGGCCATATCGGCGAATAATATGATTATAACCTAAATACGACTAGGTTAGAAATTTCTGTACCCTCATAGGTATACAAATGAATATTTTAGGAAGGAAGAGGTTTTTTTTAGGGTAGCTGTTATTATGGACCGGTTCACCAATTTTTGGATGGACCCTAGAAAAATATATGTTAATAGTATTCAAATCAATGGAATCTTTGGAAACACGTTACAAAAATATCTCCTTTGCAGTATCTCGTAGGTTATGTCTGGTTTCCGAAGTTACCGATAAATTGTGTCCATTCCCGAACTCAATTGAACTCAATTATTAAACAATATGTTCAGAAGTCAAATTTTATTATTATTGGTCCCAAATGATCCTGATCACAGATGTACGCGAAGATGGAAAAACGGTCCAAAGAAGAATGACTGGAACAGTTAGTGGGAAATGATTGTGCAATACTTAAATATATATATATGTATTTGATATCAATAATTAAAAAAAATGAAATGAAATAAAATGAAGTGAAGACCTTGGGAAAAGCGAGCAAGCCAGCGAGTTGCGCTATTCTCCATTATTTCAGTGATACTCGATTTAAATGATAGTGGCATTTCCATGACTAAATGGTCGTATTGTCGGGTTGCTTGAGCATGGGGCAAAACAACTTGCCCATTAAAATTGTGATGTGTAGTGCAACAACTTCGCATTAGAACTTTGCTCAAAGCGGCTCATTGACGGTCGCGGTAATCAGACGAACTCACGTTTGCGGTAAAAACAAGTTTTTATTCACCGCTTTAACAACAACAGCAGCGACAATATAAATACAAAATACACAGCGCTAAAAAATCGAAAGCAATAAACAATCGTATAGGCAATGACAGTACTCGAAGCGATTTGGACGCGATTGGATTTCCCATATTACAGAAATAAATTCCTTAACAATTTCCCACTATGCAAATTGATAGTGCGCAACCAATTACCAGCAACGCTTCTTCTCAACAAAAAACAGCAACACTGTGACTAATGCCGACACAAGCAGCGAACAATTAGCGGATCTTTGTGTGGCGAGTATAAATGCAAATAGCTTTTGATTTGTGGTGGCAATTGAAAATTAGAGATGCTCGGTCAGCGTCAGAAATTAGTGAGGCTGCGGCAACCTTTGCTACTTACGTTTGCAACAATTGTGTTCACAATGTGCGTTNGCGTCAGAAATTAGTGAGGCAGCGGCAACCTTTGCTACTTGCGTTTGCAACAATTGTGTTCACAATGTGCGTTATCGGTGAGTAAACCTTGCCAGCCGATGATTGGCTGTANTATCGGTGAGTAAACCTTGCCAGCCGATGATTGGCTGTAGCTTACGCATCATTATTTACGAGAACAATTGAGTGATATGGGTAATTGAAATTTGCAGTGCAGACAGAGGCTGGTGGCTATGGAGGAGGAGGTGGTGGCGGAGGTGGTGGTGCAGGTGGTGCTTATGCAGCTGCTAGCGCAAGCAGTTATGCGACAGCTGGTGTCACTAGCTCCGCAAGCTTTGCCAATGATTTAAGCATTAATGCCATTAATGGTAATCCCTTTCTACCAAAATTTCCCAATACTGCTGGAGCTGGGATTGATGTCTTTGTAGACGCAGATGGTACGCTTTCACTAGAAACTGCGGACACCTCGGAGCACAGTGCATCTCTGAATCGCATTGTGGAAAATCTATTGAAGACTGCTGGCAGTTTAGCCAATCCAAATGCACATGCAGCTGTGAGTGGTATTGCCCATTTTGGAAATCTTGATCAGCTACCGCCATGCAGTACTGCCAGCTGTCAACAGCAGGCATGTCAAAGTGGCAATTGTGCTAACGAGAGGCCAACAGTTGTTAGCTGCAGCGGCAGCAAATGCGGCAAAACTAACAAACAACACCACAACGAAGGTGCCAGCAATCCATTTTTACTAAGCAATAATGCAGGTACAGTTATAAGTCCGCAGCCATGTAATGGGTACAACTGCCAGACAACACAGCCTACTACGCCACAACCACCCAATCTTAGCTATGTGCCACCAGCACCGGTCAGCTGTCGCAATGGGCAATGCCATCAACAACAGTCACTGGCTAGCGCTAATGTTGAAGCTGGGCATTGTATTGGCAGCGGCTGTGCACAACCAAACTTTCAAGCATTGCCACTGGAACCAAGACGACCACCACTGCCCGCATACCTTATAAATCGTGGACATCCCGATGAGCCACTACCGCTTAACAGCGCACCAGCACAAAATCCAAGCGGCTGTGTTGGCAGTCAGTGTGCGCCGCCAAATCAACGGCCAATACCACAGCCAACGCGCCCTTATGTGCCACCAAGTAGCAGTGTGTCAGTAGTCTGTACCAGTGGTAATTGTGATGGACCACTGCAGCAGCAAACACCGCAGCCAACATATGAGCCACCAAGCAGCAGTGCCTGTGCCACTAACCTCTGTGGATCACCAGAACATCTGCCAATACCGCAACCATCGCGCAATATTGAACCGCCAAATTTAAATCCACAACAAGCGGAGTCGCCTAGTCGAGAGTACATACCACCAATAAGCAATGGTGGCATACAAAAACCTTGTGCAAGTGGGAAGTGTGTCCAGCCTGAGCAAGTTTTACCTGCACCAAGTCGTTCAGTCGTGCCACCACCAGAAACGGCAGCGCCGACTGTGCCTGCACAAACACTGGCCGCATGGCATCCAGCAATGAATCCAACTGGACACGCTAGCTGGCATCCAGCAGCTAACCCAAGTCCTTGTACGAGCAGCGCTTGTCAGCCAAGAGACGTTGAAGTTACATATGTAGAATACCCGGGAAAAACTGGCAGTCACGCATCGACCGGACCAAGCTGGAATATTAATAAAAATGTGCATATCGATGCTGGTGTCACAGGACTGCCCGGCCTGGCAACAGCTATCGGCGGCGGATTGTCAAGTATAATTGGTTTGCCTGGTTCGATAAATAAAATAGCGCTACCCGGACTGGCAGCTGCTAATGCGGCTAGCTTATCCGGTAGTTGGAGTGGAAGCGGTTGCTTAACGGGGCACTGTGGCAATGTCGGTGGTGCAGCCCATACCAGCGCAGACAGCGCTGCCTACGCTTATGCGAATTCCAACGCCTATGCCTGGTCCCAGAACGCTGCTTAGTAGGCGTTCTTAGTGCAGAACTTTGCTAAGCAACACATTTTTTTCATTTCAATTGCATTAAACGCTGTGCTAGTTGTGTGCGGCTATACACCGCGTTAGCGGTCCATAAGAGCATTGCGGACAGCATCCTCTCATGACACATTAGAAATAACAGCTTGTATGTGGTACAGCTTGCGCAGATACATGTTTTAAGTCAAAGAAATGTACTGCGCACCCGGACTGCAGCTGTTATTAATCACATATTTACACACACACACACAC
>JXOS01021040.1:0-22974 GCA_001015075.1 Cirrula hians
TATTATTATTATTAGTATCTATCAAGCCATCTTCCTTTTGCTTATGAGCATTAGTCCTTGGTGTTACCAAGAAAATAAAACATATAAGATATATAAAACATATTAACCCCAAAAAAGTGACAATAAGCATATCTTATCCATTCGTATACGTTTATTTTGGTTATGAGATGTTGATGGAACATTCTAGATTGTTTCGAATATGGGTATAGGTCATTTCATTTGGATTGCTAAGCCATGAAGGCTTGCATGTTGATGAGTTTGAATTTGTATAATATTAATTTAAATAACTTTTAAATTTTTCATAGTCGGTCAGAACGGACTACTACACAGTAACCTAGTACCCCAATTTCACAGAAATCAGCTCAATAGCCAGGACTTTAATTGCATCGCACAGAAATTTGGTATGGAGGCAATTTCGGGTCATTGCCAAAACATTGCATAGTTTCAGTTAAATCGGTCAGTAATTCTGGATACCTCCCTTAAGACGCTTGCTCGGGATATCATATTAATGACAAAACAGTCATTTGTCCATTGCTTTTCTTGGTCATTTCAGTAAACTGAAATTACTGATTTTCCCCAATATTGAAAATATTGAAATAAAGGGATTTCTTTAAAATGAGTGTAAACATAAACATCTTAATTTAAGCAAGGTACAAAAGCTTTGCTGGGGTTGTTGCTCAAACATTCGTACAAAATCGGTCAATTAATTCGCGTTCGTCCCAGAATTTTCAAGAAAGATCGATCGTCGAATACTTGAGGTTTCTTCACCAAAATCTTAGACGCTGAAACTAAAAAAATATTGTTATTGTTTTGTTTTATTGTATGAATATCAGACCAAGGCCAACTTCAAAAAATTAAAACAAAGGAGAACACAAGTCACTTAGACTGCCACCGCTTAGATCAACAAGTAAGAATGAAACAGTTGAAACTATCAAACTGAAGCTATTCCAATTNCACAAGTACGAATGAAACAGTTGAAACTATCAAACTGAAACTGTTCCAATTAATGCTCATTCTGTTTTATATGATGTGTTATCTTCATTACCGATTNAACAAGTAAGAATGAAACAGTTGAAACTATCAAACTGAAGCTATTCCAATTAATGCTCATTCTATTTTATATGATGTGTTATCTTCATTACCGATTAGAAGTGAGTATCATCGGTTCTTATTGGTATTCATTCGTTAATCCGTTAAGTCCCTTTGTTTTGACGAAATTGGTTTGCTAGGGTAAGCCTTAGCCTATTCTAATATCTCGGCATACGTATGCTGTTTTTTTCAAGGAGTTTGACGAAAAACCTGCGTTTTTAATCAAAAAACCAAAATTTTTACCAAAAAGTTATACTCTTGGAGATTAATTTGAGTACCCGGATCTTTTATTCATCAATAGCTTATATTAATGTGAAAGAAATAACGATTCCATTGACTTTTGAGGGTGAAAAGGCATAGAACACTCTTTTCATCTCTACGCATTTGGCCGATACCGCCCATTTAAGCCGTCAAATGATATGGTTTCGTCTTGAATACCAAAAGTATTGGTGTTTCTGCCTACTTCAAATAAAACACTATAGTTTCGCCACATAGATAAACTAAGGCGTATATTTGTTAGTTTCTTCAAGTACCTGTATGAATATGATTTCAATGATGGAACAATAGTCAATAATGATGAGCGAATTTCTGAGCATTTTAAAGATATCAATTATCTATTTATTTCCGAGAGTTTATTGCTAGCCAATTTGATGAAGAAGTGATTAAATCTGTTTATTCTTATATCAAAAATGTCTGTCAATAATCAATTATATATATATATCGTTCAAATCATAAACACAAAGATTTGGAACTGTTATGAGGAATGTAAATACAAATAAAGGCGTTACGTCTGATGATGTTAGACCAAAGGACGGATTAGTTACTAGATTGACAAACTTTGTAAAAATGTATGGCATAATTGATAATCGGCAATATGGCTTCCAGAAAAATGGGAAGAAATAACAACAAACTTCTTGGAACTGCCTGAAACGTCGTCGTCTTAAAAATAGTAGATAAAAAATGTATGAAAAGAAAAACGAATATTTAGTCAGGCAGAATCATTTAGATGTATAACTCCCCACATGCCTATAAACATGAATGATGTGTGCTATTTGTCAAGAGTTTCAATGGAATATAAGAAATCAAGTAAGAACGTTACAGTCGGCTAAGGGCGACAGCGAAATACACGTCGCTGCGCAAGTGTGAATTACAAAAAAAAAACATTAACCTTGGAATAAAAAGGTGTTCCGAAGTACCCACAGATTTTTTTTAATTGATTATAGTTTCGTCCACTCAATAACGGAATTCCGTTCAAATTGATTAATGTTTCGAGATATATTTGCTTAAAGCCCTCTTTCGAAACTACATAGGTGTATTGCAGGTACCTCGGTTTTGAATACAATCATGGCCATTTCTGTGGCGAACATTGATCAATATTTTGATCAATCAATAACACAGATTCATTAAATTTGATTAAGTTTTCCGGTTGAGCAGGGAACAGCTTAGCAAAATATATTGCATGAAAATTAATTTTCCATAGTTGGATGGTGATTATCAGAGTTAATGAATAGGCTCGGATAACACTCAGCTTAAGGTCGTCATCCAAAAAAAATTTAATCAGTCAGTCTATTATTAAAATTTTAAATGTAATTGAACTTAAAAATACCATACAGTTTCGCTTATGAGCGGATAGGCAGACGGACGGGCAGAAGGACATGGGTTGATCAAATTCTATGCTGATGATGATTATATCTGTGTATATTTGGATAGGTCTCCGATAACTCTATCTGGGTAATGAAGTTATAACGTCAAAACTAATAAACACTTTACCAATTTCATTAGCGATTTGTAAAACAAACGTAAGAGCTGGTAACATGGAAATTCAAAGTATTAAGCACATACCTGAGCAATATATGCACCCCGACAGTATTGATGCGAAATGACAAGGTATTTTTTGATTCATTTGTAGTTCACAATTAATATAATTCAAATAATGTCAGAATTCAGCAGATTGAAGTTACGTTCTGACCTTTTTATTCAGGTCAATGCCCTAATGCTCATTTTGCATACCGTCAAGCCATTAGATATCCCCAGTGCATTAAATATAAGAAAAATGCTTTGGAATTTCCTGAAATTTTCTATAGACGATGTACGCTCCAAATTCGCTGTACACTGTACGCTGCGGTGCCTAACATAATTTTGCTTATTATATATACATATATATTTGTGCCAATTTGTATGTGTTTTTTGTTGTTTTGTGGTGTTATGCCACCTCCGCACATGTATTTCGTGCAGTGCATAATTAAATGCAATTATTTTTCAGAACTTCCCGATGCGAGCAGGCGATTTGAAGTGAACTGTAATGAAGCCAACTTGGAATCGTACAGAAATATCAAAGAAATTATAGCAGACGTACATTGAAACGTGCTGCTCCCACTCCGCCAGTATAATTTGCGCAATACTTTCCAACACGCAATCAATGCTAACAAACATGTGCGCATGCCAACACTAAGCGGCAATAACAACAAATATTTATGTATTAAGTCAATCCAATAACAGCAACAAGAGCAACCATCGTACAAGAAAATTTTTAATTTTATTTTGCTAAGTGTAACAGCGGAAATGCACATAAAGCGGAAAATGCTTGCAGCAGAATAGCTTAAAAAAAAAAATACAAAAAAAAATTAAAAAAAAAAAAATAAATAAATAAATAAATGAAATTAAAATCGAAAAAATGGGGCGAATGAAAAGTTGAAATTTATTTTTATTTTCGCCTAGATTGGGGTTAGTGTTTATCGCCATTATTACATTTAAGACACCATACAGCTCGTGCTGCGCCATATACGAAACCGCAAATACCGCAACACACAAACAAACAGAGCCAGCCACGCACTGACGCTTGCTCGCGCAAAGCAAACACACAGACTGCCGCACCAAATGATGTGCAACATGCTGTTTTCAAGACAACAGCTGTCTTTGGCACTTTTCATTCATATTTGATGCGTTTAAAGCATTACAAATGCGAGCGCAATGGCGCTAAAAATTTTCCAAACAATGTTTGTGGCTACAACTAAACGCAACAACCACACACAAAAAACAAAGAAGCGCAAAAATTGTGAAAACTTCTGTTTGGCATTGTGCCATGCTTCGGCCAAAGTCTAAGCCGCAAATAAATGCTGCTATGGACGATTGTGCTTGTTTATTTACAGTTAAGCCATTGCCAGAGCTCTATGCACAGCAGAGTGTTGCTCGCTTGTAATTTGTATACAGTACGCCTCTTCCTTTGCACGTGCATATTGTTTTCATCAACACGTTTGCAACACTTCGAACGACCAATCGGAGATCATTCACAATTATATACAGGTTTCATTACAGCGGTGCTCGGCCGTCATCGAAATCTAGAGAAAACACATTGAGCTGGATTAACTAAATTTCACTCACATAACCTATAGGTAGTNTTCGAACGACCAATCGGAGATCATTCACAATTATATACAGGTTTCATTACAGCGGTGCTCGGCCGTCATCGAAATCTAGAGAAAACACATTGAGCTGGATTAACTAAATTTCACTCACATAACCTATAGGTAGCTTTAAATCCAAGCTCGAACTAAGTACCGATCCAAGCAACACCGATCCGACCAACATCTCCAGTAACGGTCTGTCCTGAAAATGGGAAATTTTCAATTAAATTTCGTCATTAAGTTGTTAATCATAACATCTAATTGTGTTCCGAAAATGGAAACGATTGAANTTTTAAATCCAAGCTCGAACTAATTGTGTTCCGAAAATGGAAACGATTGAATAAAAATCAGATGTAACTCTAGTACATCTATTTGGTCTGAACAGATGATTTTATTAAATTTTATTCACAATAATCAGCTGAATTCAATGAAATTTCTTAATCGCACGAATAAAAATATTATACATGTGTTTACCAGAAAATCGCCAGTTTGGATGAAAATCAAGAGGTACCCCAAGTAGACCTATGTAGTCTGAAAAACGGTTTTCAAGCGAAATTACTACCAAGCACTAATCAAATTAAACTAACTTTAATTATGAAGTGGACATAAACATAATAGATAACTTTACCAAAAAATGGCATCTTTGGATAGAAAATCAGAGGTTCGTCCTCGTACACCTATGTGAGCCCAATACGGGGACTTAAACGTCATTAGCCACAATCATGAATTAAATTAATCGATGTTGACGTAAATATGATCAATGCGTGTACCAAACATGGGTATGGTTGGATGGTTACGGAAGGTACTGCCAGTAAACCTTAGTGCTCGAAAACATGGGTTTTAAGTAATATTAGCCAGAATCATTTATGGAGTTAAAGGAAATTTTCGTATTGATTGGACCTTATTCTGATCAATATGTATATCCATTATGGGTATCAACGAATGAATATCCGAGGTACTTCTGGTACACTTCTGAGGTTGGAAAACTGAGAATTGGATAAAAATCGGAGGTTCCTCCTGTACACTTATGTAAACCCATTAGAGGGGTTTTAGCAAAATAAGCCACAATCATTAATTAAATTAATCGATGTTGACGTAAATATAACGAATGTGTCTACGAAATCTGTTATGATTGAATGGTAACCGAAGGTACTGCCAGGAATTCTATGTGCTCGGAATCATGGGTTTTATGCCAAATTAGCCACAATCAATTATCAAGTTCAACGAAATTTTAATATTGAATGGACATTATTCTGATCAATCTATGTATTAAATATGGATATTATGGGGTAAATATCCAAGGCACTTCTAGTACACCTCGGTGTTCGGAAAAAATGAGTATTAAGCAAATTTCGACACATACATTCGTAATTTATGCACCAAATATGGGAATGATTGGATGAAACCCCTCTGGTAACTTTTTAACTAAAAATCTTTGGTTCTTTATTAAGTGAAAACAAAGTTGTTTTTGTTTTTATTTCAAGCCACGCCATTTCATTTTCTCTGAGTTCTCTGTACTTCATCAATTTGGAAGCGATGGGTATTTCCTAGTCGGTTTTAGCCGACTGTAACTTATATTATATTATTGCTTATTTTTCACAATTTTTGTTGTATTATCTAACCACTAGTAACACGCTGCTGGCAAACGGCATGTTTACTATTTAAATTCGGATTAGTTTTGATGAATTTGTTTATGTGCCGCAAATCGCTGCTGCTCGCCATTACAGCGCCATTAAGCAATAAAATAATAAAAATATACATTTTGAAGTGCGTCCTTATTCCAAATGAATTGTACATTTTTTGTTTGAAGTCCTTATTTCGATTCTTACAGCTAATTAATTTAAGCACTTCAATTTTGACGAGCAGCTGCAAGAGAGTAGCCGGAATTAGGGTATATGCGATAGGATGACACTCGCCTACAACGTATATAGAAATTTAAATATTTTTTAAATTAGTACTACGATTATATGTTATAAAAAGTATAAGTCTACAATTAATAAAATTAACTAAATTAAATAATTATATAGATTATTCAATAAATATCTCTGAAAGTAAAATAGATATAAAGGTGGAAACTCGTACAAATTAGCAAATTTTTAAAACAGCTTTATATTCTATGCAGCTAATTTTGAATATTTCAGTAAATTTTTTTTTTCTTTAATAAGACAATGTTGAAATTGAAAATATCAAGCAGCTGTTTATTCGCCAATCAGTCCCCCATCTAAATCTAAAAAGAACGTGCTTAACTAGGCTTGCCAAACTTTGCACCCAGGCATAAAATGAAAATCTAATAAATCTTAAGTCGAACTTGGTTCTGATCCTTTTAAATTAAGGCTTCTGCTTTTGAAATTGACCACCGTCCGTAACCAAAAACTAGACAAAAAGACTTGACTTGAAAAATTGTAAGTCGAAGTTTGAATTAAGTTTAAAGCCAATCACTATTTCGTATAGTTCCAGTCACCTCCTTTCGCAAAAATGGGGCGTTAGAGCTATTGCAGTTGCAACAGTTGATTATTTTCAATTAAATTGCATAATTAGATTGGAAGTCAGCATGTAAATATTTTCCGAAAAAATGCCTAGATTAGATAAAAATCGGGGATACTTATATCACACGCAAGTAAACACCATGTAGTGTTTTTAAAGAGTTTAATCACAATAATCAGTTCCATTCCATGAAATTCCGTTATTGAGTGGACTAATGTGTGTGTCCCATAAATGCGATTGAATGATTGGGTGGAAGGCAAAGATACCGTCAACACATATATTTAGTCTGAAAAGGGAATTTTAGAAATACACACACACAATCATCAATATAAGTCAACTAATTTTCAATATTTAGTGAGCTTACATATGGTTAATGGGTTTACAAATATTTAAAATATTGAATGGAAATTGTAGGCATCTCCAGTGCGCTTGTGTGGAAGCCGAAAAGAGGATTTCAAGCGCAACAATCCACAATTGCAAATTCAAGGGAATTAAATGTTAAAGTTTATAAACATATTAACTATGCATCTAGAAAAAATTGTAATGATTAGATGAAAATCGTAGGTACCAAAAAAGTAATTTGTTTTTTTATTAATTGGCTTGGATTATATGCAGAACCATTTAATTTAGTGACTGATTTGTACTTAACACTTCAAAAAAGATGTGTATCTTATTGTGGGAATGAGTCGTTCGTCCTTTTTATATACGTTCCGAATGAAATTGGCAAAGTGTTTATTTGTTTGGTGGGAACGTTTGTAACCAGAATTAGAACGAGTGAGCACCATGACCCTAGCATTTTATTAAGCCGTGTCCTTTCTCCCGTCCGTAAGCAATAACTAAAAAGAACAACTTGAGCAAGACGANAGTATACGCATATGAGCACCATGACCCTAGCAATTGATTAAGCAATGTCCTTTCTCCCGTCCGTAAGCAATAACTAGAAAGAACAACTTGAGCAAGACGAAGATGATTTGACACATATACTCTATGGCAGAATGTTAGATTGAAGTTTCAATTTGGTTAAGATACGAACAACATTTTGTGCACCTCCAGTACACCTCTTCACTAAAAATTTGTGCTTTAAGAATATTGCAGCTCTAAGTGTTGGTATTGTGCAATGAAATATCCTGATTAGATGGGTCCCTATGGCATTTTAGCGTGAATCAAAATTGGACAAGATAGAATGAAAATCAATGGTGGCTCCAGTACACCTATTGGGTCATTATAGAAATTTTAACGCACAATTAAAAAGAATAATTTTTTAAATTTAAAAAAAATTTTCACTATTGAGCGCATGGCCAATGTATGTACCGAAAATTAGAAAAATTAGATGAAAATCGGCACTTTTGTGATTCGAAAGTATGGCTTTAAACCAAATTGCCACATGAATTTATCAAATTCAACAAAAATCGTATATTAGTGTGTGAATTATGGGGTGAAAGTTGTGGTACCACCGTCACACCTATAACATCAAAATAAGGATTTTATTAATAAGAACTTTTGTTTGGATTCCAACCATTTCCTTTGGTTGGCCTTCTCCGTATTTAACAATTTAGAAGCGACGAGTATCTTACTGTCGGCCTAAGCCGAATGTAACTTTCACTTATTTGCTTTGTTTTATTTACAGGAATTAAATTTGAAAGCAATCATTTCCTTTGTTTTTGGCAAAAACCATCTGAGGTTCGCCTGCAAAAAAAAATTGGCAATCACAATTAGTTACTGTGCTAGTGTGTGAAGCTATTTGTTGTTCGAATTCTTATAACATGTGGCACCCATGATCCCTCGATATTTTCCTTCATCGACACAATTCAAATTCACATGTGCATGAAATTCTTACAAGCAGTGAAAAAGTAATTCATTTCCTCAATTCGTCATGGAACAAGTCAATCTGGAACAGCCATGAATTTTGTTTTAATCGATGGGGCCAGCCGCACTGCAATTCCCGGTAGTAAGTCGAAAATTGGGTGACTACGCGATTTGCTTCCAAAGACGAACACTTTTTTGCCGTGGAATCCACAAATTCTCCAAAAAAAGGCAAAATTTTGTTGCTATATGAAATTCTTACTAGCCATGAAAAAGTGATGCATTTTCTGAATTCGTCAGGAAAGAAGTCTATTTGGAACAGCCATGAACAGCCGCACTGCAACTCTCACTAGTAAGTCGAAAATTGGGTGACTACGTGGTTTGCTGCGAAGAGGACCATTTTTTTTTTTTTTTTTGCTTTAAAATCCACAAATTCTCCAAAAAACGGGAAAATTTTGTTGGTAGCACTGACCAATATTTTGAAAAAAATATTTTTCTACTTTCACACAGAAGCGCTCATTGCGGTACAGCTGGTATTCTGATATGCCGCAAAACACCAAGTAATGGTAGGAGGTGGCACTGCAGAGGGGAACTAAGTCAGTAAATAAGTGTGGCTTTGCTTGAAACTGGGATAACAAGAGACTACCCTGAGGCACAGGAGTACGCGTGTACTCATGCATTGCACTTTGTGCTCATTTCATTGCAAAAGCACTGAATTTTTGGAACTAGTTCCTTCCACGTTGCAAATTTCGTGGTGCAGTCCATGCGTTTTTGCTTTGCATAGGAATTGCTCAATTGCGCACTCGCCTTACTAATCAATATTACTTGCTTTTTACCAACACAAAAAATTAAAAAAAAATTAAAAAAAAAAACAAAAAGAAAAAGGTAGAAAGTATTTAAAAAAAAAAAACCAACATGGAAATAAATTTGAGTGAAAATTGGNTTAAAAAAAGAAAAATCCAACATGGAAATAAATTTGAGTGAAAATTGGTGCTTAAAGGCTAACGGCTGCGGCGAAATGATTTCATTTTGCATTCGCTGCGTTACTTTAAGTGTTGCCAAGGTTGTTGCGCTACTTGCTGAAGTGTTTTCCGTTATTTTATGCGCAAGCAATTTTTTATATTTGTTTATGTGGTTGCATACATTCAGCACACTTGCGTTCGAATGCGTTTGCAGCTGTGTGCTGGTGGCGGTGCGGCTGCTGGTGCGCCGAGTTGTGTTTGCCGCTTTATTGTGGGTTTCAAAACGAGTAGCTGCCACCAAGTGTATTAAAAACAGTTTGCGTACTACGTGCGTATTCTGTTGAGGCTTTTTTCTAAGATTTATTTGTTTGTATGTTTTTTTCACATTTATTTGTTTATTTATTTTATGGGTTGCTTTTTGTGCCTCGTTTTGTGTATTTAAAATAAAAACAGTTGCTATTACATTACCTTGAATTAACTGAGGAAATGTCAGTCCTTTTTACATCCTTTTCAAAGTCATTTCCATTCTTCATTTTCTTTATTTTATTTTTTCTTCGTTTTTTTGCTTCCATTTTGTTTTGTCAACTTGTATTTTGTTGTTGTTTGTCCGATGTTGCTACAGTAGGATTTTATTGTTTTCGCTAAGGAATAAGCAAATAGATAGGCAAACAATAAATAGAAATGTGGCACTAAGCGGAGCATTGAATTCACTTGGCGTAATCAATTTGATTGCACAAATCAAGCGTAACAACTACTTTCGCACAAGTGCCTCAAAAAAAATGCGCCAGCACAAAGAGCTATGTTTTCATTTTTAAATCAACAAAACTAAACATTTGCATGGCACACTTCAGCTGGTAAACGGCTGTTGTTGCATTAAATTAGGTCAGCTTGGATTTAATTTGAGTTTTGAACAAACTTTGCGGATTCGAGTGTGCCAACGGTTGATAAATTAACGCACACGCCTCCGTATTCCAACCACACAGAGCTAAGTTCGCGCATTACGTACTTCAAGTTTTCCTTTTGTGTGATTAACCCATTTCAGCCGGATTGTAGGATATTTCAACACTGACATAGATATCTATCTTTTGAAGCTTCGAAATTTAAAATTTATACATTTGTAATTTATATTTAAATTAATATATATATTTAACTTTTGTATAGTCATATAGTTTCATTCATATGATGAATTGAGATATGACTGATTGTCATAAAATTATCATGAAAGATCAAATATTCGGTCACAACCGATATCAATCAGCTTACTATTAAAACGAAATATTGTTCTAAATTATGCATTTTTGAAATTTCTGACATTGTTTCAGTTACTGTGCGCATTCGGTTTCTAATATTTTAAATAAAATAAGGTGGTCAATAATTTTCATTTTTATACACGTCGCCAATGTAATCGACCATTATGATTTATATATTAGTTCTGACAGTACGCTTGTCACCCAGAACCAGTGATGGAGGTCTATTAGTATGTATATAAATATGATCAACATCAGCACAGGAATTTATCTAGCCATCCGCTCATCCCTAAGCAAAAAACAGAAAGAAGGAATTGAACTGGACTTACGAAATTGGGCATACACAATTCGGCGAAAAATTTTCGATCGAAGATTGAATTTGATTAAAATGCAAACAATTCTTCGAGTACCCCCAGTACACGTCTTCAATCGAAATTGGGGCTTAACCCTACTGGAGCCGTTAGAGTTCGTATTTTGCAATGCATTTAGATGAATATTCATAACATCTACAAATCGTTTTGATTGAATAAAAATCGGAGCTATCACTAGTATTCCTATATGGTAGCAATAGAGGTTTAAGAGCAGATTACCTACAGTTAGCATTTAAATTTCTTAAAATTTCTCAATTAAGTGAACATAAACATATTCGATAATCTTTCCAAAAATGAGTAAGATTGATCCAAATTTAGAGAAACCTCCAGCATATCTATGTGGTTCCAAAGACGGTTTTTAGCAAAGTGGTAAGTTCAAATTATAATAAATTTAAACATAAAAAAATTACATGAATAAACAATCATTTAATAACTTATTTAAACTGAAAAATATTAATGAATTTCATGTGAACAAAACAATGAAATCTGCCGGTTTTCACAAAAATTTGAAAGTCCACAGTATTAAATGAATTGCCCTATTGGTTCTCATCTGAAAAAAGTTCTTCAAATGTTGGTCCATCGAAACAAGGAAATTCATAAAGCAATGTTGTCAAGTAAGAATGTTACAGTCGGCTCCGGCTGACAGTGATATACACGTCGCTTCCAAATTGTTAAGAACTGAGAATTTACAATGTGAATAAAACACTCAATGATGGAATTCCGTTGAAATAGATTAATGTTTCAAGATATATTTCCGTACAACCCTGTTTGCGAACTACATAGTTGTATCACGGGTTCCTCTGATTTTAGTCAAATTATTTCTGTTTTTGGTATACACACTGATCATAGCTTTGGTCACTCAAAATTAAAAATACGTTGAATTTCTTCAATTTTCTGAGCAAGTTTGTTTTAAATCCTTCTTTTTGGACCACATTGGTAAATTGAAGGTCCCTCTGATTTTCATCCAATAAGATTCATTTATAGTACACACATTACTGAATGAACTATTCGTATTTCTGCATTCAAGCCTCTATACATTCAATCTTCCATATTTGGAACACACTTAGATGCCACCCACCTAATTAAGAAATTTCATTACAAAATACCAACTTTTACGGCTATCCAACCAAATTCAAACTTCCATCTAACATATTTCCAACGATTATGGGTACCAAATTCTGTTAATCTTGCTCAAGTCCGTGTTTCTAACGTTTACTTACGGATGGACAGTCGGACGGACGGACATGGCTACATTAATTTTCTGTGGTGGAACGTACCGTCAAAACTTATATACTTTGGCAATTTCATTGGCGACGTGTATTAAAATTGAAATTATTGATGAATGGAGAATAAAATTTCGTTTAGATTATATCTTTGAAAATCCAATAACTCTAATGTTATTTAAGAAAAAGAGTAATAAATATAAATAATTAGTTAATAATAAAATAGTTGGACTGAAAAGTTCGTAGGCTACAACAGATAAAGAATTGTTTGCCCGAAATTGGTTTTTATTATTGAATTCAGCCTTTGAGGCTGATACAGCCTAGTAATTCTTCGATCCAATTTTTATACTCATCCGTCAATTGACTGGAGGTTTTATGGGTTTGCGCCAAGTATGCATTGCCTAGAAAAAATACTTTGCGATCATACATTTCTTGGAGGCATAACTAGAGTAGTTTTTGAGATAGTTTGATGATCTTTGGTTTCTGAATACATTTTAAAAGGCCAATCTCTCTAAAAAGAATCGTTCTACAATTGCATGTATTCACATAAGAGAATAAATACCGGTTTCTTCATCGAAGGCTACTGAAATTTGGTAATCTTTTAATATATTTATACTGTTATTAATTTAGTTTAGTTTACGAACTGTTAGCAACTCAACCACACAAAGAATAAAATCATACCAACATAACCGCTGGATTTTACTTCGTTAGATTAAATAAAATCACGGTAGTTTTCCTACAGGTAGTGTTTCCACGAATGCAGCATTTTCCTCTCGAAAACAGTACAAGCACTTGTTGAAGGCATCTATGCTTCAGAGCCGTACAGTATAAAGGATATTGTGAAAAAGGGCTTTTATATTAAGCCTGTGAAAGTGGATCTAACTAGGTCAAAGGTAAAAAAAATGCTGTTATACAAAATTTTAGAAACCTGTGATAAAACACTTCGCAATTATTACTATTTCCCTGAAATCGGAATTAAATGTCCTATGAGAGCCATTCAAAATAAGTAAAACTTTATGGCAATAACCTAAAATTTGTACATGCCAAATGACAGTACAATGTGATGAAACCCGACGTTCTTGCTAATTTCCGTAAAATTTGGACTAAATATCCTATGGGAAGTATTCTAAATTATTGACCCATTGTGGCAATCACCCAAAATTTTTTGCCACATGCGATGAAGCACATGGATTTAAGGGTACTATCCGTGAAATCGGGAGCAAATATCCTGTAGAAGCCATTTTTGCCAAATGTTTTCCGAAACCAAAATTTAATCAATTCTAATCACATTATCGAGGGAACAGACGTCTACGATTATTTCTATGCAACACATACTTTACACAAACTCTTAACACCCCCAGTCCGTTGAGTGACGGGTATGAAATGTCAGAAGATGGAGTACAACCTTTTCTGAACGACCTTTTGACAGCAAAGGGCTCCATCAGGTCAGCATCACCCTTCAGGACACTTTAGGCATTTCCAGACATACTGTTTTATTGATGATCCTTGTTTAGAGGTGTCTAATATGGCCTTAAAACCGACATACAGGCGTTGTTTATGGATGTTGTTCTGTTGGGTCTTCTCCGAAATTTTGCGCTGTGTGTAGATTTGGTTGATGGTGGATTTACCAGGTAGGAAGCCACACTGATGAAATCCAATCAGCTTGCTTCAGTTTTTGCACGACACATTTTAAATGAGATCTAAGTAGCCTACGTAGGATAATAAGATGATGGGTGACGTAGTTTGTAGTATCCGTCTTCTGCAATACAGCGTCGAGAACACTTAAATCCAAATCGGTTGGCAAGCTTTGAAGTTTTCATGTAATTACTCCTCACTACCAGCCTTGTATGCTGCTACTGGGAGACCATCTCATCCTCCTGCTTTTTTGTCTTTTAGTTAAATTTTCGATGTTATTTGTTACGGCCAGGTGGTTGGACTAGCGCATTATTTTGAGCAATTGTCTCAGATGAGCGGTGCCATTCACGGTTTCATTGTGATGTGCCTTCCATAAGCTTACTGAACTTGTGATATCAGTTATCATATGCCCTTTCCTGGTGTCTGCAGAATGAAGTTTTAGTCTTGAAACCTTCTGTCAAACGTTTCATCCCTTGAAACAAATTTCTAGCCTCACTTCTGTAACCATGTATCTTAGTTTATGTACACGGCCCTTAGATAACCTCATGCTTCATTTGCCTGAAGACTCGCTTCGACGGTCTTTTGTGACGGTATCTCTCGCTGTCAGAAGACGTGGCGGTGAATCTCAACGAAGTATGGTGGACGATATTACAAAAAAGAGAAGTAATTTAAAATTAGTTATTAATGTAACGAGCGAAAACATTCGGTCTAATAGTTCCTTAAATATTTGGCAGCGGCATGTATCACCGTCTTTGCCTAAGCCGACTGTTTTATTCTTAAATTATTGTATTCTGAATTTGTATACTTAAAAGAACTAAAGGGTGAAAGCACATCAAAGTGTCAATCGGCACTGGTGATACCATGACCCATTGGTGTCCTACAGTATATACATGTGGATTTTCACGACAACCTCTTCATACACCACTCTCAAGGCACATTATATTTGTCATAGCCACAAGAAGGCCGAGGCAGGATGTGAGAACCGCAACTTAATTATGCGTTGTGTTTTAAATATCATCCGAAATTATGCAATTCCATTTCATTAACTTTCTATTCATTGCATTTTTATCAATTTTCAGTACAACCTAAGAATCTAAGCAAATATAAATAACTAAACTCTGAACCTTACAAAGGCAGCATAGATGCATAGATGCATGCATGCATGCATGCATAGCGGTGCATACGGTGGTGTTTGTATGTGTGCGCGTGTGTGTGCCTGACGGTGGTGTACTTTGTCATTGTAACTTTCACCTTGTGAACTGTTGCAATTTATTGCAAAGGAAATTATTTAATAAAATTATGAAAAGCAAAAATTCCAGTGCACAGCAACAGCGTTTGCGCCGAGCGCCGAGCGTGCCATAGGTGCATAGCAAAATGAATAAACTTTGCGAGGAATGTGCCCGTTGCTGGCTGGATATTATTTTCATTTCTTGGCAACGCCATTTTCATTTCCTTCATAAATAATGCGGTGTATCAGGGAAATGAATTCTGTCGCACTGCAAATACTTGTCACCCGCAAGTTCAAATCTATTAATTATTAAAAATGCAATTTTAAGCTGGCGCAACTGATTTGTTGGAAGCGCAACGCCTCACGTACGAATTTTACCCCTTTGCTATTTATTTATAAATTTATTTATTTTTGCTGAGAAACTGTTCGCATTAAGACAACACATGACATTGCTAACAGTACCTGCATATGCTCCAAATTCTCGGCGTATTAAAATACCAAACAACTGACGCGATTCTAAGCGGTGGCTGAAAGCGTTCCTCAAAAATAACACTTTCCAGAAAGTATGCTGAACTTAGAGCTTCCATATTTCAACGCCAGCAATTTTTGTTATCGGATGTTCTCCGAGAAGTGCGAAAAAAAAAATTAAAAACCCAGTTAGGCGCAATAGTGCGTACAATCTCAATACAAAATCCCAATTTTAACTATCTTTTAAGCAAAATCCTCCTCCATTTACAATCTAGTATTATCAATTTTACTANAAATCTCAATACAAAATACCAATTTTAACTTTCTTTTAAGCAAAATCCTCCTCCATTTACAATCTAGTATTATCAATTTTACTAAAATAGGTTCATAGGTGCCGATTTTAGCACTTCCCCAAGTGGTACAGCTCACATTTTCGTAATTATGACATTTACCAATTTTCAATAAAATTCTTGTTTTCTTCAATTTTTTTACGACTTGAGTCTGGACCTTAAAAAAATTAAAATTAAATTAAAAACCTTAAAATTTATAAATGTATATTATATGAACAAACTGTATTTATTTTAATAGAATTTCCAAAAGTATTTCATGTTTAAAAGTCCGATTTTTGTGTTTAGGTATTGAAAATACTCGCAGCCCATTGCGATGACTTTCATTTATGGAGGATTTCTTAAGAAACTACATAAAGCTTTATTTCATATATATCCAACAGAATTTTTGACTGAAAACAAAGATTGGGGATAAATATCAATTATTTACTATTACTTAAATTTTTGGAGGGCTGACTGAAAGGTTTTATTCTAATATATGATGGACCGGTATGAAATGAGCCTATTTTTTTGTGTAAAAATACTTGTAAATGCGAAATTAAATAACATTTGTCCATCTTGGAGAACCACACCTTTAAAACCGAAGCAATTGTTCACCAAGTATTCGACTAAAGGAGTGGCGTCCGTTGAATACAGCGAGGAAGCAGCATCTATTGAAGATGTTTTATTGTTTCCTGAACCAGTACGGCTTTGTGTATAGGTGCATTGTCACACCACAATATTCCATTGTCGTGCCTTTCGGTCCTACGCAGTCGTTAGCTCGTACGAGCTCGTGAGAAACTCCACCATTCAGATTCTAGCAGAATCGTTATGCTTTTGCTGAATCGCTATGGATGTCTTATATTGATTTTAACAAATTTGGATTCTGAAAATAATTAAATTTTCTTATCGCCAGTAATAATTTGATGTAAAACAGATTTTCTATCATGAAGCAAAATATCAAAAGTCTTGGTCTCATATGTTTCTCTCCATATGTCTCTCATTCAATTCATGTGGTGTTCATTTTTCTGACTTTGGTTTTTGTCTATAGTTTAAAAATCTTCAGAAATTGTTTGTTGTACAACATATAATATTGAACTGATTCTGAATCAAAGTACCATCTTCATCCAATATTGTTTCCAATTCGGTGTCTTCAAACTTTTCTAATGTGATTAATAACGTTCTTCACTTCTCTAATCAAAATAATTGCCTCCGTGGNGAATAACGTTCTTCACTTTTCTAATCAAAATAATTGCCTCCGAAGCGTGGAAACCATCTTTTACGTGCTGTTTCTGANTAATAACGTTCTTCACTTCTCTAATCAAAATAATTGCCTCCGTGGAAACCATCTTTTACGTGCTGTTTCTGATAAAGCATGATCTCCCGACAAGCTTTCTCTTTCTGTAGCACATATCTTCCAATGAAAACAAAAACAAAACACATCATAATTTTCTGTTAAGAAAATTTCAAAACAATGGAAAAATTTAGTTGTTGCTTGTTCAATACCTTCATTTATACTAAACATACATCTGGGATCGGAATTTACAAGCATTACGCCGGGTACTATTTATATTTCAAGAATAGCAAATAATGGCTGTATTGTTTTTCAAAACATTCTCCCTGATGAACAATTTACTATTGCATTCGTCCAGAACGTGATTTTTGAAAGTTTCGACTGCTTCCTAGACGCTCCCAAATCATTAGCCATACAGTTTACCTTTTATATTTGGGAACATTTGTTTACTCCTCAAAAATATGCCTGCTTGACGAGAAATATGCGAGTTCGCATTGGCATGAAGGAGAATGANACATCGGGACCGTATTGACGATTAATCAACATTCCGTTGTTTGGACTCCTCAAAAATATGCCTGCTTGACGAGAAATATGCGAGTTCGCATTGGCATGAAGGAGAATGATACGTCTTTGACAGTTCATTTTGCAAATTTCTTGGAAGACCATCCTACGTGGCTCAAAGAGAATAGTGGCAGCCCGACCCATTCAGCCGCAGGAACAGGCGATAATTTGCTTCGTAGTGCTTTGCGCACGATCAATGTTTGTTAGATGTAACTCGTATTCTTCTTCCCATGCGGTCAAATGTTTCTTTGATTCTTGCTCATGTGCATATATCTTTGATTCGTCCTCAGATACAATACGTACATACACGATCGAGCATTTACATAATTTTTTATAGCAATCGAATCGGTTGTTCAATTATAGAGTATCCGACTATAGAAAATGTTTTTACAGCTAAGTGGTAATACAAAATGGAATGAATTAATGGAGAAGGCTGCCTCACTGACTCACACACTATCAGTTTAGGAACTGCATAACTGTTTGCACCCATTGATGTTCTTAACTTTTTTTGGAAATGATTATTTCTTTGCATTATATACGTCAAGAAATGGTCTAACAAGTGATGGTTCTAACAACATCTGCTCATTTCATAACACCATAAATTTATCTTATAGAATAAAAGCACATTAGTCACATCGCTCATAACGCTTAATGTGAATGGAGCCCTTTTGCCTTTTTTTACACAGATACACGATTTTCCATTGATCCGATATATATTTACTTAATGTAGTTTCTTAGGAGCACTGAGGGAATACTTTCATCTTTTTCTACAAGATGCTGCAGCATCATAGAAGATCGCCGATCATTTGCTGAAAGACGCACAGTTACCAGAATATACTGGAATGGACCCAGACTGCTGCTCTAAGATGCTGCAGCATTTGCGAATATTATTATTTCATGAACTTTACCCTCAAATTTCTTTCGCAAAGCATTTCAAATACAAACATTTGAGGAAAATGCATAAACAAAAATCGTATTAGAAAAGAAAGAATTAAAGGAAATATCTAGAATCGCGAAACTTTATCTAGGATCCGAAATGGAATCCCCAGTTTATGATTGTATATCTTGATTTTAGGAATGTGCTCATGGTTCACATTTTGAGGAATGGGTTTGCAGTATATTTTGCCTACAAGGAAGCCATGAATTAAAGTTTGAACTCAATTTTGATTCAAGCAATTGCTCAACTTTCTGTTTGTGACCAACATGTGACTGTTATGCTTAATGCGTCTTAACCATACTTAACCCAGTATAACGTAAAAATCAAACTTAAGATGGCATAGCCAAGGTTGGTATTAAATTGGAGGAGCCTTAACCCAAAAAAAACTGCAGAGAAGACATAAGTACTATATTTAAGAGAAATTAAAAGCATCCAAAATTTTTCTCCAATAAGCTGAGAGAAATATTGAGTAAAATTTGCGTAAACATGGAATGCACAATAACAGCAGTTAAATAAAATTAACCTTTGAGTAGAGAGCACCCGTTAGGCAATTGTCCCGCTGTTGTGTTGCACACATGCAGTCAAGCAATTAATATGTGAGTGTTTTGTGGCCACAGCTGTGGGGAAACGAGAGCATGACGTTAAGCTTTAATAAAGATTGTTTTTACTATGAGAATGCATGCAGCGAAAACGAGTTCTGAGATATTGAATGAATGAAAATTATGCACTTGATTTATAACTTATTTTGCCACGGAATTTTCAATACAACACGAATTCCGATAATTAATTATGAATTACGTTTTTATATTTTGCGTTTTCGACTTAAGTGCAGCAGGCACTGTTTACTTGGCATGTACACACAGAATTGTTGGTGTTTTTATATGCTTTTGCAGTGCACTTCTGCTTCACGTAGTTCAGCATGCAGCACTCTGATATGGGAATTTGCATCGCTTGGTATATTAGCACAAACAAAAGGATAATGCCGCCACGACTATCAGCAGTGCATCCTTTCGCTTTGACTTTGTCATTTTACAGAAAATGAAAAACAAACTTGGCATGTGACATGGCACAAACATTTATCATTTTTATGCCATTTTTTCGTAATACATTTCAGCGCTACAATTTACACGGTAGTTCCAAGGCAATGCTAACACTACAGCATCAACGACAGCAGCGCAATCTGCGTGCACAATATGATTTCAGAATTCATCTGAAACAATGAATAATAGGAGACAACTTCAAGTAAACAAACGTGCGTCACAAAAGAAATAGAGGAAAAAAAAAAAAATATGGAATAAAAAATGGTGAGCCACAGCAGCAGGTAGTCGACATGTACAACACGTCGAATGAGCAACGTTTGCATTGTCATGCTCCATAGCGCCAATAAGTGCGCTGCAATGCTTTAAATAAACTTTCGCGAAGGTAAACACACTTCATTAAGCTGTCAAACTTTGAATAAATAAATGAATAGAGTCCTTGAGCAAATCGAAAGAAAACAAATGCGAGAGCTGCATGTCGCTTGGAACGTGGCTACTGAAGCCTGACATATGTAATTATTTTGAGCAATCAAAGCATTTTTTGATTGTTAATCCGCTTACGCTGCGATTAAAACCGAACAATGCAAAACTCTCAAATAATGGATACATTTCACTATTTCAATGCAGTTGCAACTTATTTCGTGTATGTGAGCTCTTGCATTTGCCGCTATCCATTAGTATGAGCGTATAGTTTTAGGTGATATTGGGTATGTTAATGCAAAAAGTTACCTGGCCCATAAGGTAATTGAATGTGATTTTAGCTGAATATCATTACCCATAAATGGAGCTGAAATCCAACTTGTTCTCAATCTAAGCCGCAAATGGAAACATCACCTAAATTAATTTGTTGAGTAGCCAAAATTTTAAAAATTAATTTGATTTATTTTAATTGAAATAAAATTGCAAAAACCATAAATCAGACTCCATACAGCAACACCAACCTTCAAATAAAATATAACTATTAAGAATTTTGTAGTAGGCTTAGGAGAAAATGAGATGCACTTGCTCCCAATTTCTTAAGTAAAGAAAGAAGCGCACAATCAAGCCCACTTTTATTACCAAAATTGATTATATTTTTCAATAATTAATAAATGTGTATACTTGCTTAGAGCACTCTTTTCAGATCACATAGGTGTATTGGTGATACCTCTACTCACATCCAATCATGGTCATTTTAGGTACACACTATGATGATAATTATGATGAATCAATACTATAATTTTGTAAAATTTTAAAAGATAATTGTGCGTAATTTTAGATTAAAGCCTCTATTGGACCATATACATATTCAACACATGCCTTTGGTGTTCATCAAAGCTTTTCAAGTTTTGGAACACATTGAAATGCCATGGAGAACGCACTGAACTGCATGGCAAAATAACTACTCTGCAGTAATCAGAAGGCCCCAATTTTGAGTAAAAAGCTGTGCTGGAGGTACCCGAAGCATCGGTCGGATCTTTATTAAATGCAAACTGCGATCTTAAATCTGAGAAGCAATATAGCTGAAGTTCTTCATACAAGTTTTTGCTTATTGTTGAACGGACAGATGGATGGACAGACATAGCTAGATCAAAACGTGTGCCGATTGCATTGGCGACGTGTTTTCAAAAAAATTGTTCAACATTAATTAAAAATTATTTAAATTAAATTAATANTTTCAAAAAAATTGTTTAACATTAATTAAAAATTATTTAAATTAAATTAATATAATCTTAACCTTATGCGGAGCAACTTCGTTCCGGAAAATCCGGACACAATCCGGAAAAACCAAATTTCAATCGGCCACCATCAAGAACATAGTCCAGAACACATTTTAAAGATTATATTGAAATTCCAAAACACAAGGTAGACATCTACCTAATCCAATTGCAACAATTAAGCCTATTTGCGATAGGCTTGCGTTATGATGGGTTTCTGTCCATTATTAAATCCATTGATTTTTCAGTTTTATATATATCTGAAAGCGATCTCCATAATTTCCGTTAAGCGATGCCGCTTTTCCGGTGATCACGCTGAACTGAGAAGTTTTTTTATGTAGAAAGATGACATATGGCTGCTGCCTTGAAAATGTAAATGGTTGTAAGTGGTTAGCAGGATCGGTTCATTATATTAAAAGAAATTACAAAGCAATGTTTGATGCGTAAATCTTTCCTTATTTAAGATGAAAATTTTATATGTATGAGACTATACAATTTTTGTACAAAGTTTGCCAGTTACCGTAATCAACTCGGTAATAATTCTTAGCTTAAAAAACATTTTTTTTTTTTTTTCATAATGTTCCAATATTTTGTAGACCAGAAGTTGTTGATCAGTTTTACATAAGTATTTTTAAACGGCTTAATTTTTAAGTGTAGCTTAATTTAAATGAAAAATCACAGTTTTTGGTTTAATTTAAAATTTAAAATTCTCCTTAAGTCTCTTCAGTCTCTTTTAGATTTATTCAGGTTGTGAAGTATTTTTTATTGTGGAATAATTATTACTCTCTATCGTATATACGTAATACTTAATTGACATATGCATTATAAAATATTTTAAAAATTACTTTTGATTTCATTTCAAATTCTAGATCCTTTCTTTTAATTTTAAATTTTAAATTGAAAAATTTTAAATCGAAAGTTAAGGGCTATATCAAATTTAAGACACTTCAACGAAAACTCCTAACCACTGTGGGCATTTAGGTTAAATTGAAACTCCATGGATGGTTACTGAAATTATTGCCCAATGAAGTATAATCGCGTATTTCAATTAAAAGTTCTGAAATTTTCAAATGCTATCGCGGAAATGCTTCAATATAAATACCCGTTTTTTGTGCGAATTTCCGTGTAATCGGAAGTGAATGTTCTATAAGAGGAACTTGAAGCTATCGATTGATTTTTCTGATTCACAAAAATGCCTTGTATTTTTT
>JXOS01021222.1:204-15129 GCA_001015075.1 Cirrula hians
TAAATTAAATTAATAAATTTAATAATTAAATTAATTCAATTTCAATAAATATAAATTAATTTTATAAATTTAATAATTTTTATAATAAAATTAAATTCATTTAATTGTATAAATTTAATTTAATTTAATTTCAATAAATTTATCGAATTTATAGAATTCTTGAAACAAGGGTTGAAATGTCTCAATTTTCCATTAAAATGAAAAATTAAATTTATAACAATTATAATTGAATTTTAATAAATTTAATTTTATAAATTCAATAATTATTATGATAATACAAAAATAATATATTTATAATTAATGTTTAATCCGCACAATTGCATAAGCTATTCATAATACCTACGCTCAAGCAAATTTAATAATTGCCGACGGCAATTAGGCTCGACTTAAAGACTGTTGCGCATGCATTTTTGGCCGTCGTTTTGCTCAAATGGATTGAGAACTACTAGGTAGCCGAAATGGTTGCCTGTATTTTGCCACAGAATAGGCAAGAAAAAGGGTAATTCTGCAAATAAACGCACATATGATCCGCGAAAAAAAGTAAAGATTTGCCGAAAAAAAACAAGAAAAGATCCAGAAACCAAGCAGGAGCTTACGCACAAAAACCTGTTTAGGAATGAGTATGAGTCGTTGGATTCAAGAGACATCGATTTTGTGCAAGACTCACATAGATTCCACAAAATTAAGGAAAACACATAACCAAATCGCTGCTAAGAATCAAAAATCTGCCTTTGTAAAAACGGGCAATGACTGCAACATTGTGAGATCTACCAGAGCTGAAGTCTAGCTGTTGATGGTGTTGCTCGTAGCAAGTACAGCGCCGTATGCTGAAACTGTGCGTGGCCAATTATCAGAGCGGATGATACGTACAGCTGCTCATACGGCACAATGAGGCTGGTTTAAGTCAAAAAATTAATTGAAATGCCTCTGGCAAACCTTAGAGCAGAATTGTTTGGTNAGCTGGTTTATGTCAAAAAATTATTTGAAATGTCTCTGGCAAACCTTAGAGCAGAATTGTTTGGTTCAGCTCAAGCGCTCAAGCTTTGCCGGGCACCCGCCGAATGCATGCTCTTTGATCCATTTGCTGGAGAACTGCCACTTTTTAAAGTCGTTTGCTTGCACTTTGCCAATAAAATACTTTTAAGTTATCCTTTACGACGCATTTTTCGAGGCCCTTAGCTGTCAACAAAAGTGATGCACAGCTTTGGGACGTTCTTTNTGCGACGCATTTTTTGAGGCCCTTTGCTGACAACAGAAGTGATGCACAGCTCTGGGACGTTCATTGTCAGCATCACTGAGCAAGACGTGCTTTGGGGAGTGATATAAAGTCTTAATGCATTCAATTGCAATTTAATTTAATAAGTTTGTTTTGCAAATAATGCATTTCAGGTAACACACTTTGGCATGTGAATTGTGTTAATCAGCGACACGCAACATTGCCCAGGAGCTTATCGCCAGCCGTCAATGAAATCCTAGCTGAATATATATGTGTGAGTGTGCATGTGGTTGTGTGAATGTGTGTGTCCACACACGTACGGCATATTTAATAAATAAATANCAATGAAATCCTAGCTGCATATATATGTGTGAGTGTGCATGTGGCTGTGTGAATGTGTGTGTCACACACACGTACGGCATATTTAATAAATAAATAATGAACTTATTAATTTCCACGTTGCGAGTGCAATGCAAATTTCATTCCGAGCCCACACACACACACACACACACACACACGGCTGACAGCATCATTAAAATGCTGCAGAAATAAAACAATACGCATTTAACATGAAATTATGTATCATTTGCAATATTTTCTTGGAATTGCAAACAAAAAGCGAATTTAATATTAAAATTAAGCAAATAAATGTATTGTTATGCGGTCCTTTGTTCTGACAACTTAAATGCCACCATGTGGCATTTAGGGTACTCACAACTGAATCACAACAGCAGTTGCGTCAAACAAAATTCCAAGTATTGCAAAGGAAAAGCGTCTAATAGCCAATGGAGTGAGGCAACTGCAACTGCAGTGCAGATTCCAGTAGATAGATACGGCCAGAGCTATGCAGGAGCATAGTTGTATGTGTGAAAAGCAGAGCGTATTACGCATTCAGTCCCTTGTCGGAAGTAAATCATCTTAACGTCAGAATTAAAAACTGAATCAACTTCTTCAGCGAATCATTGAAGGCAATCATTTGAAGAGCTTATTACTAAGCATGGTCATTGGTAAATGAGCAAACTCTTCCAAGTCAGTCATGTTGGCCACGAAAAATGTTCAAACCAATCGGTTTCGATCGGAGTCAAGCNCTCCAAGTCAGTCATGTTGGCCACGAAAAATATTCAAACCAATCGGTTTCGATCGGAGTCAAGCCTCTTAGAGACAACACATAAACAAAACAAGATAGATGTAATAATCGATTCTATGACTACACATAGTACCTAGGCAAATAATTCGCTCATCCACTCTAAGAGCAGAATGAAAAGTATAAGTAAAGAGTAATTAAAAAATCACAATGCAACAAAACACACGTAATAGGCGGTGGAAACGGACTACATAATACCAAAAGCAATATCAAATGCCAGTGACTATCAATGAGTTGAGTAAAATCTCGGGGAAAACGCCCGTGCAATGCATCCGATTTCAATCAAATTGGAGAATGTCAAGGATATAACGTAGAATCACCTAAAATCCAATTTACATGAGCATGCTATGAAACCCTTGGCTTGGAGAGTTCATATTTTATGAGAAGTAACGAAAATTTAGAATCGATTTGGTAAAATTTTATAATGTTATGGTAATGATCCATAAATGTTTCCAATCAAAATATCAATACAATGCGATGAAACATTTCCTTTGGCGATGATATCCATGAAATTGGGAGTAAACGCTTTATGGGAGCTTCTCGAAACATTGGATCGACCCGGTTCAAATTGAATAGTGTTATGCAAATGACCCACAATAGCTNTTTCCTTTGGCGATGATATCCATGAAATTGGGAGTAAACGCTTTATGGGAGCTTCTCGAAACATTGGATCGACCCGGTTCAAATTGAATAGTGTTATGCAAATGACCCACAATAGCTTTCATATAAAATTTCTGTAGTTTATGCCAGTAGTAGTTATGCAATGAAACGCTTGACTTTTTTACTGATTTCCATAGAATCGATGGTCGACGTTTTATGGGTGCGACCCGCAATTTTTAAACTATTTTACTGAACTACTATTTTACATCTGTATGGAAATGATCCAAGCCTGCTTCTATATCAAATTCTAGTACAATACCATAAAATAATTGGGTTTTATGTGGATTTCCATGAAGTTGGGAGTAAACGTTCTATCGGAAGAACCTGCAGTTGTGGATTGATTATGATCAAATATAATGAGCATGACCCAAAAGCGATTCAATAGGGAATTTCACTAGCAAGCGGTGAATCACATGGCTTTTACGCTAAGTTACGTAAAGTCGAAAGTTACGAACATATGGCAGTAACCCGATTTTGTTAAAGTTTTACAATGTGCTTGAATTGCCCTTAACTTGCCTTCATATCGAATTTCAATACCATGCAAAGAAACATCTGCCTTTTTTCCTGATTTCCGTGAAATTTGAAGTAAACTTTCAATCGGAGTTGTCCGAAGTTATGGACCAATATCGTTAAAAATGTAGAATGTTGTGGCCGTGACCCAATAATGCTTCCATACCCCATGTAGCCTGAAATCAAGAACCTGGCTTTTTTACTGATTACCGTGTTATCAGAGTTAAACGACCTNCCGAAGTTATGGACCAATATCGTTAAAAATGTAGAATGTTGTGGCCGTGACCCAATAATGCTTCCATACCCCATGTAGCCTGAAATCAAGAACCTGGCTTTTTTACTGATTACCGTGTTATCAGAGTTAAACGACCTATTTGGCCTGTTCACGAAATTGATCTGACTTTTAGAAAATAATGAATATCATTGCTCTAGCTCAAATGTTACTCAAGTTATCCTGCTGTGGGATTAAAGCTTATATTTCGATTTTTTAAATATCCCCCCCAAGAAACATTTAGTCGAACATGATGAGTTCTATGCCTAATATACACTACACAAACTGAAAATACCCTCAGTTTTTGACTGATGCGCATAAGAATATGTTTGCTCTCAAGTTGAGGCCAGCAGTATTAGATCGCATATCGTATTATCAACTTGATTCATGGCAGTTAGTTTGGTTAACAAATAATTTAGAAAATAACAGAACTTATTCATGATCCCTAGTCTGAGGTTCCCCGGAGCAACTCATAACATTGCCACATACCATAAATCAACTGATATTTAGGATGTGGTCCGTGAAAGTAAACGTCCGCTTGGTACGATACATGAGGCTTTTAACCGTTCACGAGCTAGTCCTGACTTTTTACAAAAACAGCTTCATCAAGCTATTTCAAGAACTCATAAAGTTTTTCGAATCACGAAAGACAGACTGACAGCAATATATCACATAAAAGGTTTTTGAATCTTTGATTTTGTGGATATCTCTCCAAGAATCATATAGTTGGCAAGGATTATTTCTAAGCCTTACAAAGATTGCACGATTCGGTATGACACATCAATTGACAGGTGAGCATAAATGCTCCATCCATTTTCTAAGGCCTGCTGAAGGTCAGCCACAGCCTTTTTTAATTTGTGTTCCTTCTATCAAATTGTAAGAGCTTTATTTTGACCACACCCCATTTTAAAAAACTTTTAATATAAACTAAATTTAAAACTTTGGCCAAACATACTTCATATATACCAGTGAACCAGATTTTCTGGAAACAAATACATAAAGTATCTCTAATCTATATAATGCTATTTAACATTATTTCGCCATCAACTGATTTGGAAATTATTAATTATAATTCATTCGCATAATTTCCCTTCTTTATCATTCCAGCTGGTTCAAAGAGGAAAACGAACAGCTCCTGCCCCTTCAGCTCAGCGAACGCATTCAAATCGTTTCAGCTGGACTGCTGAAAATAACTAAGGTGAGTACAAAAGACTATTGATTTTTATGATTTGAGCAGATGTTCGCCTCAGGTATTATGTGGTACCAGTCTCTGCCGATTTTAAGGCCCGTTGTGCATTCCTGTCATTGCGAGAGTCTGCAGCATCTGGTCTATCGGACGCATGTTCGGATTAATTACACAACGACTACCAGCGCTCACGGTGAATTATTAATTATATAATAGCTGCTGCATTTGAAACCGAGACACTGGGCTGGTGTCCATTGGCATAGATTCAAATATGAAATATTTTGGAAAGGTCTTTCGATAACATAGATTCGAAACCGTCCACACCTCNTAATTGCAGTCAGCTTGTTACTTCATCATAGATTCAAATATGAAATATTTTGGAAAGGTCTTTCAGCTCGATAACATAGATTCGAAACCGTCCACACCTCAGTGCTATAGCACAAGTCCCGCGTTTTGAGTAACATTTTTATGTTCGGTTTTGTATTACGGAGATACCTTTATTACGCCACCTTTAGTACACCTATGTGCAAACGGAATCCTACGTGTGATCTCAAAAATGAAATTGTNTATTGTTGTTGCTGCTTACGCTGGAACATTGCGAGACAAAGTCCTTAACCACTTCAAAAATTATTAAGGCTTGCATCCCCAAACGTTTATAGAATTTGGTTTGTCCTGTTGTCCTTAATTGCTAGAGCCATTTTCTGTACTTTTTCAAGGAATCTGGAGCAGTAACGCGAGGCTAATACCGTGATAGTAAACAGTGACACTGTGTGGCCCAGCATCACTGTCTGCTTAAACCAAACCCCAACGTGTTGCTCCTGTCTTCCAAACAAAGAAAAGTGCATTATATGGAATAGGGAAAATAACTACATTTACAAATGTTGGCTTAACACCATCCTTCTCTCTCTATATCTCTCTCACTCTTTCTGTTTTTATATCTCGAGATCAAAAACATTATAACAATGGAAATAGCTGATTCGCTTTTTTTTTTAACTAACAATCAAATTAGTAAATTTTTACGGTGCTGCTCTCTTTTTAACAAAAAAGCGATTGGTCTCGAGAAAAAGGAATCAGCTTAGCTTTGACCTAAATAACTGGACTTTTCATTGCAGTAAAAATTTTCTTTAGGATTTTCTGCAGTTTTTGTATGAATTTTTGTACAATTATTTTGAGTGAAATTACTTCAAAACTTGATCATTATTTGATTGCAGGCCCGCTTGGAGGACAGTGGCAAGTACTTGTGCTGGGTCAATAATACAGCCGGAGAGGAGACCATACAAGTTTCATTGACAGTTACAGGTAAGTAAATGATGAAAAAAAATACTACTAGTCCTAAGACGGTAAAAAATAATGAGATTAGGGGCATAGAAATATTTCATGAACTCTGCTACTTAGTGGGCCCTAAATCAATAATAAAGAAAAAACACTAAATTAATTATAAACAAAAACTGTTTATAACTGATCGGAATGCAAAGGAGAGGAAGTAAGATGTATCCAGTCCATCATTGAAATCGAAATCATCGGTTTCATGCTATGTAAGGAAATTTGAGACTAATGCACAAGCTTTCCCTGAGAATAAAAAGAATATGAAAAAAAAAATAAAATTATACAAAATAATTAATAAAAATTGTAATATTTTGATACATGACCTTTGTCGATGTGCTTACTTATCTTAAAAGCAGTTATACTCTCGTGGGCAACTCACCGATCAATCCATCGAATTAACTCGGGAAATTATTAAGTTCACCACAGTGGTAGATCATTTATGCAACAGTTAGAAGTACCGGCTATTGATACAAAATTACACAATAGACCCAACAGTTGTCTAAGTGAGATGACTGGGTCTAAGTAAGATAAAATAAACATTCCATAAAATAAGATGAACGCTCTACAACAGCAAAATAATACCGCATCAAGGTAACAACAGATAAAGGTTCAGCAACGTATTCCGGTTGATCATAGCGTATATACGCAAATATGACCGAAGACTAGAGGTATCAGTTTTCAAACAATGCAATAATTCTGGCGCGTAGAAAGAAGAAGTAAATTGGACACACCCACAATGCAAATGTGGGAATCGACTAAGATGAACTGGCAGAGCTTAAGGAAGTGAATATCAACAAGCTGGCATAATGCTTGAATAGCTTCAGGTGGACTAAAAATCCTCATACAGTGTAAGCTAGTTGGATCACAACGGACCCTTATGAAGTCAAAAGGATTCGCCCTACAGGGGCAACCAACTAAAACAAAGTAGATTCGAATAAATTTAAATTGAAAAGAATTGTAATAATTAAAATAAAACAAAACAAAACAAAATAAAATAAACTAAAATGAAATTAAATGAAATAAAAGAATATATAAATTGAATGAAGTTAACTGAATTCAAATAAAATTAAATTAAATAAAATCAAATCAAATCAAATGAAAAAAAAAAAAAATAAAAAAAATAAAAAAAAATAAAATAAAATAAATTCAAATGAAATAAAATGAAATCAATTCAAATCAAATAAAATGAAATGAAATGCAATGAAATGAAATGAAATAAAATAAAACACAATGAAAGGAAATGAAATGAAAAAAAAAACATTAAATGAAATTAAAACAAAATAAAAAAAGAGAAAAGTAAAATGAAATGAATTAAAATGAAACGAAATAAAATGAACTTAAAATTAAATTAAATAAAACAAGAAAATAAACGAAATGAGATGAATACAAATAAACAACAACATTACGAAAAATAAATAAAATTTTAAAATTTATGCTCTCCACTTCCAAGCTTGCATATTAACTTTTAAAACCTTTTTATTTGTTTTCTTTAAATATCTCGCTTGACTGCATGTCTGAAGCCTAATGAATTTATCATGTTTTCAGCTCCATTGACGGCACACTTGCAGCCACAAGTGCAAACAGTCGACGTCGATAAGGATGCACAATTTCAATGCATTGTGTCCGGACATCCGGTGCAAGACGTAAATTGGCTGCACGATGGCAAGCCCATACTGCGCGACAATCGTGTGGAGGTAAGTGCGAAACGCCCATTAAAGACCAAACCAGACATGGCAATTTGTTGCCAGATCATACCAGCGTTGCACTTTACTGACAGTGTGCACAGTCACATCTATTAGCTGCTGTCCATAGTTGAAAATAAAACAGTAAATAATTGCCTATGCTACACTAGTGCAAGTTCTTTGACACGCCCATTTTGAGCTTCCACACTTCGCCAAGGGATTTTTAACGTGCTCTACAAAAGTGACACTTACTGAAAGGGTATTGGAGATGGCCATTGACTTTTGTACATATACGAATAGCTTCAGGTGAAGAATCAATCTGGTTATGTCCGTCTGTCTGCTGGGCAGTCTGTCTGTTGTTATGCGAACTCTTCTCTTCGTTTTGATGACAACGCAATGAATACTTATAAAAATCAGCGAAATCGAATCCTTATACAAATCAGCGAAATCGGGTGACTATTACATAAAACAGTAATGGAAACTGGCCAATAGTACAGAAATTATTTTATGAAGAGCTTTTTTTTATTTCAGCACATTCCATTGCCATTGGATTACTTCAGCAAAATACTAGAACACAGAGAATTGTGCCAAAATAGGTTCAAATCGATTGGATTTTAAATATAATTGAAATAGTAACTGCTCAATTCGAATAAACCTCATGTAAAAAAGTCTTTGGGGTTTTCAAATATATCCGGTTAAAATTATATATTTGAGCAGTATACTAGAAAATAGCAGTGTGTGCCAGAATTGGTCAAGACCATTCGGATTACAGATATAACTCCCAAACAAACTGATTCAGCAGAAGAATGTTTTTGAAAAAAAATTTTTTTATTTCTAAATTTAGAAAAGAAATTAAATATTTCAACGCAATATTAGCAAATACCAGTTCGTACTAAAAATGGTCAAGGTTGGATAGATGGATTTCTGATAAAGCTATCTAGGATTTCTGATATAGCTGGATCAACCGCATGAATGTATTGAAAGAATATTATTTTGTATTTGAAGATTTAGGACAGAAATTGAGTATTCAATGCAACATTAGAAAACTCGCTAAACTACTAAAAATTCTCAAGATTGAATGGGATATCCAATCAGAATACAGTTTTTATGAGAAGAACATTTTATTTAAAATATATTCCTTTGACATTTTATAATTCAATATAATGTGTAATTAGAAGAAAAATGTGTGCGAAAGGCAAACGAGATCGACAGAATTGATGATATAGTTACCATAGAGATTGACCAATCAAAAAGAAGTTCTTATAGGAAAACCCAATTTGATTTAAGTCATAGAGAATTGAAAAATTGATCAGTATAATGTTAGATAGGAAATAAGCAAAATCGGTTGGATTAAACATATAAATTCCATATAAACTGGCAAATCAGAAGGAAATACCTTTATACGCAACCCCTTGACTACATTTTTTTAATTCAAAAGAAACTCTTTTTCTTTAATAAAACGAAAAATTGTGTGCATTAGGCGGGAGATTCCGATATTTAGGCAGGGTTTCCGATTTTTAGCATTGCCAAAGATAATTTTGCTTTATTCTGGGTTTATTTGGAATGTCTTCCAATGACCATTTAAGCATTTTGGCATACTTTACATATATGGATGGACAAACTGTGTTGGAATCACTTCTTCAAAATTACTAAAGCGCTGCGCGTGCTCGTTTAGAATTCTATGCATGACAAGTGGGGATTTGACATGAGTACACAAGTTTTCAAGATAATTCAGAACTGGGTACTGCAGAAGATGCATTACCAAATTTGTGGTTTTAACAATAAGTGCCATTAGTTATGAATTATTTTGAGGCTTTAAGATGCCTCTCTCAGCTGCAAAATTCGAACTTTCTACGACATAGCGCATTTTCTATCACACCAATCAAAGGTACCGATCTATTTGTCANTCGACATAGCGCATTTTATAGCACACCAATCAAAGGTACCGATCTATTTGTCAAACTATAGCGCCAAGGTGGACCTTGCAACAATTTAGAGAATATAACTTTCAATTGTTCACTGCCACCATCAGCTTGGTAACACTTGATTTTGGTCTTATCACAAAAAATAAACATAAAAAAAATTTCAGTTACCTAAGAGATTTGCGGTTAAATTAGTAAACTGAAAGTTTCTTAAATTACTACTGCTCAATGTTTTTGAGTTCCGTCGGCTTCTTATCTTAGCTTTACGAAGCGAAGGGATTAGGGCTCTTCTTTTTATCGCCACCCTGGCACGCTACGCTGGTAATAAGCTCACCCTCTAGTCGAGCGTTCGGAATGGCTTTCTCGGTTTAAATTAAGGTTTTAAAGGGCTCCCAGTTGCCTATATGGCTACCAACACAGTCTGTTAGCATACTTGGCCGGCCAACTGGGAAATGCTCATCCGTTTATTTATTTATTTTCAATACTTAGCTTTTAATCAAAATGAACAGTTAAATTAAACGGGGAGAAGCAAAAGAAGCTACTAAGTCTTTGAGCTTCAATTTCATATTTACACATAAATTAACCTTGAGAAGGCATTTTCAAACATGTTCTTTAAAACCTCAGATGGGTTCATTATGTTACGCTTTGCAACACCATTCCAACTATCTATACAGCAGAGCTACTTCTTATAGAGAAGCTTGGAGCACACTGCCAACCTGCTTGGACTTCTTCAATGAAGTGCTTGGCTGTCTCCAAAAAATACTTTACTCATTGTTGTATGTCCGATTCTGGATCGACTAGGACAGTGGCGCAGGAAATTGTAAGGATTTGCTTCCTATGCACGCTAACGTCTAAAGCTGTAATATATAACTTAAGATCATAATTTGCAAAAGACCCATGGCCTTAGTTAAGGCCTGACACTCTGTAGACGCTTTCGCGATCTAAGTTCAAATGGGATTGCCACCCCTCGGTAATGAGGAATTGCTTCTTGCAAATTCCAGACAATTTGTTTAACGAGCATGTGGCTTATTTTATTTATATATTTTTATTATTTTTTTTTTTATTATATTTATTAGTTATTAAACAGCCTAAGGTAAAGAGAAGGCTGAATATTATTCGCACATAAGGTGTGTTCCCATGAACCATGCCTAGGTGCCAAGCAAAGTTTAGCCAAAGAGAATTGTTTTTTTTTTTTTGGTTAATAGAGTGTTCTAGATATGCTAATAGAGTATTCGATCTTTGGCATGTCCAAAAAACATTTTGTTCTTTTTTTTTTTTTAATAGATTTGCCGCATTAAGTGAAAAATGGAATTAACAGTCGGGCAACGGCAAAGTTAATTAAACCGATTTGCCACTGAAAAGCTAAAAAAAAAAAAAAAATAATGAACGCCAAACAATTATATTATTTTATGTTTATTTTGCAACAGGTAAAGTGATAGTGATAAAAATTAAATGCTGCAACAAATTGCTAGCCAAAGCCGCCAATTAAATTGCATTGCCCAAGTTGCGCACAAAAAAATAAAAAAATAAAAAATGTATGCCAAAAAAAATTAATAAATAAATTTGAATCTTGCAACTTTTTCAAACAAAAAAATAAAAAATAAAATAAAATACAACTCAATTATATTTCAATTAAAATTGCGAATGCATTTAATTTTGTTAAACGCAAATAACTTGATTTTCGCGGCAACATATGCGACGCCTAGGTGCAGCGAGCACGCAAACGCTGCTGCTGCATTTAACATTTTATTTTATTTTATTTAAATTTTATTTTTTGCGAATGTTATGTATTGTTTCATATACCCAATACATGCACAAAAACTCAATTAAAAATATTTGCAGCATTGGCAAAATAAATAGATTTAAAAAAGCAACGTTTTATAAATGTCACTCATACGCCTGGTCAGCCGTGCTGCCAAACAAACGAAAGACTTGATTAATTTTTGCACATATATTTCAAGGCAATCATTAACAGCTCGTTCGTTTAAAACATTTGCAGATACTCAGTGATCCGCCAAGACTCATTATTAAGAAAGTGCAGAAGGACGATCCGGGCATGTATCAGTGCTTTGTCTCCAACGAGTGGGAGCAAATACAGTCCACGGCTGAGCTGCAGCTAGGCGGTAAGTATATGATTTTCAATAAAAGGCCAAAACACTTCAATTCAATCAAAGATTACATTAGATGATCTACAAAAGTAAAAAACGAAAAAAATTAAATCAATTGAAATATTTTATTATCGCAAAAAAATAAATAAATAAAATACAAATTAATTCGAAAATTTTCTGTACAAAAAATAAATAAAAAATAAAAGTTCGACCGAAAAGACTACATAATACCCATAGCTCATTCAATTTATAATAATATCAAAATATTCCAAGACTACAAACTTTAAGTAATNGCTTCCATAGCACATTTCAGTGGCAAACAATGAATCGCCTGGCTATTTTAGTGATTTCCGTGAAAACGGCAGAAAAATTCTATGGGAGCTACCCGAAATTGTCGACCGATTTGGATCAAATTTTCCAATGGCATGCTAATCAGTCACAGTAATAGCAAATTTCAGTAGCATGTAATGCAATGCTCGGATATTTTACTTAATTTCGTGTAATACGAAAGTAAACTTCNTGAAACATCCGGCTTTAAGGGTAGTATACATGACATCGGGAGTAAACGTCCTATGGGTAGGAAGTTATAGATTAATTTTGCTCAAATTGTTCAATGTTCTGGCATTGACTCATTAGTGCCTTTATAGAAAATTTCATTACAATATGATGAAACACTTTGACTTTATGCTTATTTCCATGACTTCATGCTTATTTCCATGAAATCGGGATCAAACGATCAATTTTGCTCAAATATTACTATACCATGGTAATGACTCCCACATACTTCCATAGCACATTTCAGTGGCAAACAATGAATCGCCTGGCTATTTTAGTGATTTCTGTGAAAACGGCAGAAAAAATGCTATGGGAGCTTTTTGAAATTGTCGACGGATTTGGATCAAATTTTACAATGGCATGCTAATCAGTCACAGTAATAGCAAATTTCAGTAGCATGTAATGCAATGCTCGGATATTTTACTTAATTTCGTGTAATACGAAAGTAAACTTCATTGGGAACTACCAAATTTCATGGAGCTATCTGAAAAACTATTCAAGTTATCGACGTGACAGACAAACGGAGAGATTTTTTTTTAATTCAATGTATATGTCTCCATGAAACAAACAGTCGGAAATGATTATTTTTATGCATTGCATAAACACATAATACCCCCAGATGTTAATGATGGGTATGAAGAGGTCG
This sequence comes from Cirrula hians, assembly GCA_001015075.1. Lineage (NCBI taxonomy): Eukaryota > Metazoa > Arthropoda > Insecta > Diptera > Ephydridae > Cirrula > Cirrula hians. The sequence goes on from JXOS01021222.1 coordinate 13,431, forward strand.
ACTAACCAAAATAATTTGTATTTTTATTTTTTCTTACTTGATTTTATGTTTTTAATTCTGTTTTATTTTATTATTACAAAGTTTTCCTATAAATATCGTATTATTCCTTATAGCCTTTTTTATGGAAAGCTATTTAAAACCAAAAAATTTCCTCTTTCTCTCTCTCTCCCTCTCTGTCTCTCTCACTATCGCACTATAAAATGAGTAACATGAAAACTTTAAGTGTTCCCAATCTTATTAAAGCTAAGAGAATCGATTTAGTAATAGTAACAAATAGAAGTGGACCTAATTGACACAGCTAACGAAACAATAGATGAGAAAGAGAGAGAGAGAGAAAGAGAAAAACCAGCTCCGAAAAACAATGGAATTCTCTGTGGTTGTATAAATGTTGTAATTCTCTAAGTATTCACTTGTAGGGAGACATTATTCCATCGCTCTAGCAAATTTCGTTTATCTCTCCTTCAGTGGATTCCGAGTATGCAATCAATAGTACTCAGAGAAGTTCAATAATTATAATTTCCTAAGTATTCACTTTTAGAGAAAGAAGATTATATCAGTCTTTGAAAATGCATTAATCTGTCTTTGTGTAGATTCCCAGTATTGAATCCATACTACTCAGAGAATTTCAATTGTAATTCTCTAAGCATTCACTTGTAGAGAGAGAAGATTCCATCGGTCTACCAAATTTCGTTATTTGTCTTTATGTGTACTCGCAGTATTGAATTTTAATTCTGTTTTAATTTATTATTACAAAGTTTTCGTATGAATATTATATAATTACTTAGAAATTTAGTCGGTTGCAAGCATATGCAACAGTGCTTTGGTTTCAACTTGCAAATTGCAAATGTTACAAGGGCTAAGTGCGCTGCTACCGCTGCTGACGCTATGAGCTCACAAAGCTTTTATTAATTAGCTTTCTGTGAACGTTTAGGTTTTCAGCAGACAAAATTAAATTGCAAAAATTTACAGGCGAAATGTATGCATTAAATTTCATTGCATACTTTTAGGGCTACCGCGCATACGCTCGCAACTACAACGTTTGCAACATAGCACGTATCATGTGCGTTGGCAAAGCACGCCACACAGCAGCTTCGGTNCGTATCATGTGCGTTGGCAAAGCACGCCACACAGCAGCTTCGGTTCGCTTGTTGCTGTTGTTGCTTTCTATTTAAATGTAATTGCATTTCATTTTGTGCTCATTAAGCAAATTGACATTTTTAATGGCAGTGTCGCGAGTAAGCAAGCAAGCTTGTTAATTAATTATGTTACGCAGCGCACACTCGCACACAGTGCAGCAAATGATTGGCTGTGCGTCGCATCGCTCAACAATGCAGTGCCGTCGCTGAGAGCACGCAGTTCCTGTGAAACGCGCTATGGCTTAAATACGCAAAATGCTCGATATTAAATTAAATGCAATGCGAATTCGAAAAGCATTATTTAAATAAAAAACGAGTAATGCAAATGAACATGAATAAAATGTAGAGAAGAACAACAGCATGGTAATAGAATTAAGCGAAAGCGTAGTGCGAAAAGTGCGCGCTCACACGCACGCTCGAGCTGCGCGTCCATTTATCAAGCGGCATTTGCTGTAATGCCTGTTATCGCAACGCACACACACACTGACTCGCTGCGCAGCGCTTAGCTCAGAGCGAAAAGGGCACATACAATCACACACAAATACACACACACACACACACAC
>JXOS01021262.1:0-14032 GCA_001015075.1 Cirrula hians
TTATTTATGTCTCTGTTATCGTGCCTGCGGTAAGCTGGGCAACTGTTAAAAGCGTACTTTTTACTAGCCGCTTTATTTTTTATTTTTTTTTTTTTAACAATTTCCACAGTTTGAACGTTCTGTCGGCTGAAAATACACGTCGTTGTGTTGCAAATATTTAAGCTAATATACGCTTATAGGGCATAATATTTCATATGTTAAGAGTAAAAATAAGTTCATGCGGTTTTTTTCCAACATGTTAGGTTAATTGTGAAAGTTTTTCATAATTCGAATATACAAAGTAATTTCCGTAACTGGTTACTAATTTTAATTTTTTAATTCATTTTGCCCATCTTTCTGGTAATTTACAGATGACATCAAGAAAATTCTCGTTCATTCACCGCTATCCATGTAAATTCGTAATCCGAGAAGTGCTAGTCCGCCAATCCATATTACATCGAAAAAGATGCTTACGGCAAGATATAATAACTGGGGTGTGCGGCGCGTGGGGTACGTTTTCCAATTTCAGCGTTTCTAAGGAAGTTCTAATGTGTGCCGGTACATGTGGCCGATCTTTACCATTCTGCAATATATCTTTGTTTTGCCTATCGTCATATTGTAGGCGGNGCGTTCTATCAAAATTCCATGCATACACACCAATTGTCGCTAGTAGACACTGTGATCTCTTTCTTTGCTTGTTGCAGCGTTTATAGCCCACAGCGAACTGGTGCCATTAAAAACATAGTATGGTCTCCTCGGTATGAATATTATGCTTGATAGTTGATGATGAGACATTGCAGGGGTACCCAAACGTTGACCGATGCTTTCGATTATCGTCATGAGCTCACTTATCATCGGCAGTCACTATTCCCGACGTTTTGGATTCACGGAATTCACCCACTTTTCGCCACCAGTGACTCCCTTTCTTTTTTGCCGTTGCAACAGTTATTCGCTGGTCCAGCGTCCGAATGAACTTAACTTTAGTTCTTACGGCAGCCAATTTCCTACCTTTCGAATCATATTCATTGCCTCTAAATTATGGCAAATGGATTGAATGACTGCTAGTGCCTATGCGAGTTCCTCTTGCGGTTGTGATGGATCATCATTATGCCTTACCTATTATTCTGTATCCATATCAAAATGTCCGGTTTTAAAGTCACTATACGATCCCATTACAATACCATGCCTGTTGGAATTTTTTCTCTTCATATTGAAGTAATAAATTAAAAATCGTGTGGGATACCGAAAAAGATTATGTAATGATGACTTCAATATAGCGGTGCTGCCACATGAAACAATAGGAGAATAAGGTAGAAGCGATATCTCGTAACAAAATCGAACGAATTCATTTCTGCACATAATATATATTATATAAAAATTGACTTTTTATTAAAGATGTGACTGACAAAGAGAAAATTGGGCGCAAATATTGCTGATATACAGAAACGTTTGTGCCTGTCTTCTATATAACTATACAAATTTTGGAACCTTTAAATTGAAAAACAAAAAACCTGTAAGAATGATACACTTAACTTCAGTGTTACATATACTAGACTTTTCCAAAATTCTTGTCAAAAATGAACTATTTATATTTTGGACTCCAAAATCAAATTTTTTCGAATTATTAAAAATAAAGCCCAGTACTGGAACTAGTAGGTCTACTGTCAGCTTCATGCAAACATTCAACATAATAATGAAATATTTTTTTGTTTTTTTTTTGCTTATATCTTTTTGAACCACATACGTGAACTGCAGGTACCACTGTATATCATCATATTCATGCTCATTTTACGCAGCAGTCGTACACTGGGGTTATCATGGGCATATGCAAAGTATGTAAGTCATAGAAATTATCATTTTCGACTACATGTTGCTTGCAGATATATTCATATAATGAAAACAAGATCTGTTATCATCTGTGATTGTTTGTCAAAGTCAACTGCATAATAACCATGAGTCATTCAATTCATTGAATAATCAAAATATTCCAGCACTCCCATATTTCCGATGATACAACGGACAATTTTACTCATTAAAGTAAAGTCTAGGATGAGAGGTACCCGTTACCATGGGTTAATTTCACTTACATTGCAGACTGTTAAGGCAATTATGTACAAACGTCAATTTCCAAAATACCAAATTTCATTACACCTGAGGCATAGGACGATTACTTTCGATTTCAAGGAAATTACCATAAAATCCAGGCATTTCATTGCATGTTTCTGAGATTTTGGGTCAGTAGCATGAAATTGAGTAAAAATGTAAGCATGTTTAGATTCCCCTAATAGGAATTTTACACCCGATTTCACGTAAATAAGCGTATATACCAGAAGTTTCATCGTATGAGAGTCATCGTTCTAATATTTGGTATTGCTGTCATGCCCAATATAATTCAATTTGCATATAATCGATTTACGCTCGATTTCAATTAGCATCAAATCAGGGTGTTTTACTGCATGCTTCTGAAATTAGGTATGGAGGCCTTTTTTGATAATTTCTGTGACATAGTTAATTTCGAGCAAATCGATCTTTGACTTTGTGTACCTCCTAAGCGACTTCTACTCTTGATCTGGCGCAACAGCCATGCGTTTCATTGCATGCTTCCATAATTTAGTGTGGACAAAGTTTTGGGTTGTTGCCATAATATTCTCGGATTTGGCAAAAACAGTTAACCGCTGTAACCCGTTAAATATTTAAACCATTTTTACGTAGCTGCCATAATGTTATAAACATTTATCAATTTTAGTACATCATTTTGGGGNCACATTTACCAATTTTAGTACATCATTTTGGGGACGTCCCATAGAGCATNAACATTTATCAATTTTAGTACATCATTTTGGGGACGTCCCATAGAGCATTTATCTCGGAATTCTCTTAAGTCATTAACATGGCGAGTTGTGTCCTTGGATATTATTGGAATATTTTTTCGCTGCAACGTTGAAATATTTTGCTGATATTCTCGGGTTTGGCTGGAATCGGTCAATAATTTCATATACCTCCCACAGGCGATTCGCGCTCAAAGTCACAGAAATTATCATAAATTTGAGATACTCAAATGAGGCACACAATGGAATAAAATTTTTCAGTTTTTCTGAAAATTTATCCATAATTTGAGTTACCTCCCAATGTTCCGTAAAACCATATATCTGTTAAATGTTCGCAGTGGACAATTAAACTTTCAGTTTCCCAATGACTATTGGCTGAACGGTATTATGAAANTTATCCATAATTTGAGTTACCTCCCAATATTCCGTAGAACCACATATCTGTATAATTTTCGCAGTGGACAATAAAACTTTCAGTTTTCCAATGACTATTGGCTGAACGGTATTATGAAACTGGTAGTGAGGGACTATTGCATCTATTTGGTCTCTTGTTGAACTTTGCTATCTAACGATAATCCACTACTTAAGTTTTTTATCTTCAGATGAGGGAATTGTTTTACAACTTCAACATTCATACCCAATGCATGTCTAATTAATTTTATGATTTTCAAATAATTGCAACTCATGAATTGGCAACTGAACTATACCCTTAATGAGGAGTATGCCAAAGCATTTTTTTATTTCTTCTATTGTCACAAACTTCCAGGTTTGCTGGTGTTTTCTAGTGTTGAATGAAGACCTATTAACAAAAGGATAACGATTTGTTTCCTTCACTATTAATTCGAGGAGGTTTCTTGACAAAAATAACTAGAACAATGGGAATGGATCATCAAAATTAACATTGTCTTCCAAAATCTTCATCTCCCGTACATATTACTTCTCCCTGTCACCTGCCGCCATTCTGTACCCTCATCACTTTTAAGAATCAGTTTCTAAAAACTCTCGCGTCGTTCTATCATGTAACGAGCCACTTTCCTCCCAATGACAAGTTTCATTGATTCTTACTCTGAAGAAGATGAAAGTACCCTCAGCATTGATCCTTTTTTGCGGAATACAACTACGGACTCATTTGACAAATCGATTTCATCCATTTTCTAGGGGGTGAAAATGGTAATTGCTTACAAATTTTAATGGCTATGTGTTTGTATTCTGTTTACCAAGAAAAATCAACTATTAAAATTCCAAATTCTTGCGTACACAAAAAAAAAAAAACAAAGTTACAACTCAGCAGCAGCTCACTGTCAATTGCGCACTAAATATGCACCAAAATAGTTTGATATTTACAAAATGAACAAGTTCTTGAAAATAGAACAACGGTAGTATTTCTCGCGATTTTTATTGTACAAAAACAAATTATCATAAAAACAAACATAAAAAAATACGATATCAAAAACCAAACAATACCAGAAATAAAAAATAAAAAAAAATAACGGAACAAAAAAAAAACAGTATGATGTGGGTGCTGCCATTTAGTTCTACATAATATTATATTTACGCCTTAAATATTTTCTAAATAAAATTTTGTGCAAGGCGTCACCAGATAGAGCAAACAGTGATTTTCGCTGCCGTCTGATGAAACGAAGTAGCGAAAAGCGCGCCGTCCTTAACGTGTTAAATTAGGAATTAAATGATACTGTTTTGACCCACAAACTTGGAAACAGCAACTGGCCAACAAATAGAAATGGTCTTACAGGGTTTTCCATTAAACTTGAGAACAAACGAGTTAAAGGAGATTGTCTCAATAGCAAATTTCGGTAATTTGGAATCCAACCAATGATTTTAATCGTATTTCTCTGAAATTGAGCGATCATGAAAGCATAAAGACTTTATTGAAAAATTGTATTGAATCTTTTTCAATNTTATTTCTCTGAAACTGAGCGAACATGAAAGCATAAAGAAGTTATTGAAAAATTGTATTGAATCTTTTTCAATTTAACTTGCCTTGGTACCTCATCTCCATCCATCTGATATCGTGGCGAATAACATTCAGTAAATTATTTACCGTATATTGTATTGAAAATCATGGTAACTGTCATCGCGATATCGGCAGCAAAAGTTNATAAAAATCATGGTAACTGTCATCGCGATATCGGCAGCAAAAGTTCTATGGGCCCTGGTCGCATCCTGTGCCCATTCATAAACATTTCCATACTTTCCTGAAAAATTTCAAGAAAGGAAATTTCATCAAGCGTGAAGAAATGGAGAGAGGTATTGAAACTTTGCTCAATGAAATATTTTGTGATTCTATGGATGTGTATTTGTCTATGAACAAACCCGTAATACTCCAGGGGAGAGGTAAAGGAAATTAATGGTGGTTATAAGCATGCTTTCATCCTTAAACGGAAATATATTTTTGAATAAAAAGTGAATGATATAAACTCTGTCCAAGAGCTGCCTATTCACATCAAGCAAACCTGAATATCGGTATGATTACTGGGCAACTACAACTCGCAGTTGGTTCTGTAGTACTCTCAAGATGGTTCATGTTACTGCCACAATTGTATGGATGTGTGTTTGTGTTGTTTCTGTGCCGCAGGTTGTGGTAATACAAATTCTGCTATTTTTACTGGTTCTCTCATAATAATTGTTATTGCATTACGTTACTGTTCTTGCTTAATGACTTTGTATGCACTAAATGGCATTGTTGTTGGCGCCGTTGTCTTAGTCTTATCGCCATTAATTTAATTTAATTCAAATTTTTTTTTTTTTTTTTGTTTTTTATTTTATTTCTTCATCGCCTTTGAAATTCATTTTTATTTTGCATTTCACTGTGCTTGCTCTTGTTTTCATTTATATCTACATTTTTCGTTGAATTTTTCTGTAATTACTTTGTTGTTGCATTGAGTTCCTTGCAAACTGAAACCGTGCGCTTGGTATTATTCCCAAGTTGGCTGTTGCATTGACGCAATTAAAAGCATGAGCGTAAGTAGACTAACGCTTCAAAATTGTGCAACGTATTTTGTTTTCCCTCTTCATCGGTTTGGTATTTACGACACAACTTTGATGCAGAATGTACGAGTGGTAACTCACACACAGACGCTGATAATTTGCTTTAGTTGCTTCGTGGACAGCGTCACGATGAACGCAGCATAATTTTGAAAAGTTGATGACAATATTTTGTAACCGAGCACTGATTACAAAAGTTTTAATTAGCCTTGAGAGATAATCTCCACTACCTGTTACGAATTCATTCCATCTGTGTTGAAAATGAGATCATCTTTGTAAACAGCACAAAAAAGATGTGATACTCGGTCAAAGTAGACGTCATAATACCCACCACTGATTTCACTCAAAGTCTAGAATCTTCATAAAAACGATGAAAAAAAATATACAGATGAAGTATATCAACGAAGAAGACAGGGTTCAGCTTGAAATCTAACAGACATTTTTTCAAATTAATCTAAAACCGAAAGAAATCTTCAATTTTCATGTAATCAAGTCCATTTTTGGCAATCATGTCCATTATTCCTACACATATTAATAATATCTCTAGCCACTCAATAATTAAATTTCGTTTAAATTAATTAATGTTTGGGGTTAATTTTGTTTGAATCCCTCTTTTAGGAACATGGGACAATAAGGTTCATCTTGCCTATTTTAAGCACAAAAAATGATTAAAATGATTACCACAAAGTAATAAAATTTTGTTGAACTTGTTGAATTTTTCCGGACAAATTTGCCTTAAACCCTCGTTTTTGTTGAAATATACTTCAGAAGTGGCTCTGATTTTGATCCAACCATGCTTCTTTTTTATAAACACATTGATCATATTTATGTCCACAAAATAACGATTTCGTTAAATCTAAATCTAATGATTGTGGCTAATTTTGGCAAAGACGATGTATTGGAACCACATAGATGGACTGAAAGTACATCTGATGCCCATCCAATTACATCCATTTTTATAAGGCATTTAGATGTTATCCAGCTTATTACGAGATTTCATAAAGAAATATCAAATCATCGCTTAAACCTAAAGCATCGATGGGTACAGGAGTTTACTCCAGGTAGCCGAAATATTGATCGCATCTGAACAAAACTCAAACTTCGATCAAAAGTTTCCATAAAAGCTTAAGCTTAAGTCCTGTTTTTTACTTTTGTCCTACAGACGAACAGTGCCAGACCAATTTCTTATTTTGATCCTATCATAACATATTTTAAGAGGCTTCCGACCACTCATTCTGGATGTTTCGATTTGGGTTTATAATAAAGTTAAAATAGGTACATAACAAATTTCAGTACAATGTGTTCATAATTTCGGGTTTCAAAAATATGCGTTTTACTTCCAAATTCAGAAAAATTAGTATACTGGCTGGTTCTTCATCAGAAGTCAGTGAAATTTGGTATTAGTACAATATTCTGATGCCTTTTCTAAAACGAATGAAGAATGCATATGTAGTCGGTTTTGAACCACTAGCACCTATATCTTATTATTGTAATTTTTTTTCTTCTTATTTTATTCGGCGCCAGTAAAATTTGCAAAGTTTTGAAATTCTCTGTAGTCCGAACAGAGCGTTTGAAGTAAAATTAGTCACATTAATCAAATTAAATGAAATTCCATTATCTCGTGGGATTTAGTTTGCCCAATGTACAAAACTATTTAACTAACCATTTTGGATGTACCATGTATGGGCCTTAACCGACTCTTAATTTTTTTACTTTTCTTAATTATTATTATTATATATATTTGTTGTTGGTTTTTCTACAAAAACTGCTTCAACCTCAACTGCCTTGATCTCAAGATTGTTGTTGCTCTGTTTCTAATAGAATTACTAACAATTAAAGAAAAAATAGAAAGTTATAGAAAAAATTGTGGATTAAATGTTAGAAATCCAACAAGAATCATTAGAAAAAATAATGGTACCAAGGACGTGTGGTTCAATAGGCACCGCACCATCTCATCAGTGTGTTGTGAGCTAGACCCGAACTTGTGTGCCTGCGACTACAAAGCTAACGATCTTTTCACTTACCCAGGATAAGGAAAATAATCGTTATTGAGAGTTCTACTCACATACATGGGTTGATTTTTTTTTTTTTTGACTTCAAATCAGAGATATCCTCAATACACCTTTGTAGTGCGAACAGATGGTTCGAAGCAAATGTAGCTGGAAACATTTTTCAATTTCAACAGAACTCCATTATTGAGTGGATGAAACTATAATCAATGTATGGTACAAAAATGCGGTTATGTGAATGAAAATCTGAGGTTCCAACTGAACACCTTTTAAGAAGAATAGTGTTTTCTTCTAATTTTGACTGCTCTGAACATAGCAATTTGCGAGCGATTTCCATCTCACTGTCAGCCTAAGCCGACGGCTTCTATATGTTTGCTATAGTTTGTAATTAAGTTGTTAAAAAGTATTTCTTTAATTACAGTGTTAAGATGGCATATACAAAAGACATGAATGAGCGACCATTATTCGCTATCAAAAACAAATTTGAGAACTATGTGATAGCTTTTAATTTTCTGAGAACAAGTACATCCTTAGAGTGCAACTACTTAACATTGGAGACGTGTATAAAAATAAATATAATTGAAATAAAAAATAAAGCTATTAAGTTGGGCCAATGAGATTGTGGGAATGCTTTGTTATAGAATTCACATCAATAAGCATTTTCTGTTGCCTTGTCAAAATTATTATTTTCTTTCAATAGGTAGGTATTTACAATACAAACTAGGAGATAGGTATTTACAATTTGACTAGCTATAATGAAAAACATGTGAACACGAGATTATTAATTTGGATACAAAGTTGTAAATAAGACGAATAGCATATATAAGCAACGGAAGGACATTGCTTGTAAATACTGTGTTCAAAAATTTAAGTGTTTTTTATAATTTAAAAATTCTTGCTAACTATATGAGAGCCAAGATTTTAATTTCTATGTTGCCTTTTGGCTGCGGAAACGTGCAGAATGTTGCGAAGGGATTCGGTAAATCCAGTTTGTTACCCGACGACTCAACGTCAACGTCAACTGATGAGCAACACGTAAGGAAAATAAAAGAATTGATGCTCGAAAATCGGCTATTTACTATTAGAGACGTTGTCGATAAAGTTAGTATTTCAATTAGGTCAGTTAAAATAATTTTGAAGGATTATGCGGACCTTGGAAAAGTCAAATTTCGATTGTTGCCAAAAACACTCAATTTCCTTAAATTTTTCGTCAAAAATTCCACTCAAATCCTTCTTCGACCGCCGTATTAATCTGACCTAGCTCTTTCCCAAAGTCGAAAGACTACTCCGGGGACACCGCTTTAAACCTTTGGGAGAGATTCAACGTGAAACGGAAAAAAGAAAACGAGCTAGGAGTACCATAATCAAAAATTTTCCCAAAAACTACTTCATATCAGAGAATTTTGGTGCTGGTTCTGAGATCATTGCCTCTTAAAAGTTTCTGGAAAACTTGTAGCGCAATTGTGTTTTAGAAACTATTTCGTGAGAATGAGTATTGAATTTAAAAGCGTTTGTAATTTGGATACCAAGATATTTTATATATATATATATATAAGTTTAGGAAAGAGCTCAGCTCTCTATTGTACCATTTCTTGACCCTTTCCCTGAAGCACTTCTAAAGCTAATTGCCACTGAATTTTGAGCATTCATAGCAGCGTTCCACTTGCTGTAATATATGGCTAGTTTTCAATAGGAAATTTGAACAGAAAAAGGAGTTGACTGGGAATATATTAAGGCATCATCTGCATATGGGAACGTAGTAGTTTTTGTCAAAATATAGGGGAACTACCACTGACTCAGCTGGCTTGTGGCATTCAGTTTACTAACTACTTACCCTTAATTAAACTTATTAATTATTTGAATAATTCAAATTAATCGGTGTGAGTTCTTATTTTTAAAACCATGGTCATTTTAGATGTGTTGATATAGTAGCGGACAGATTGAAGTTGTTTGGATTTTGTTGCTGTACAGGTGCAATTTAAGAAATACAAATAGAAATGACCAGTTTGGCATTTATTTCAAAATTTATTCAACTGTTTAAAGTTTTACTTTATTTCTCGTTATTATAAAAAAACAAGTTCAAGGTAACAGTCTGTCAAGACCGACTTCATAATACCCATCAGTCAATCAATCTGAAGTACTAAATCTCTTAAAGGTAAAAATATCAAGGCAATGGCCTGCAAATATTACCATACCAAATCTCCATTACCCATAAATTAATTTTAATGCAAATTTCGGTGAAATCGGGAGTAAACGTTATGGTAGTAACCTGTAAATATTTTATGGTAGTTACCTGTAATTATTAATTGATTTTGCTATAATTATATCGTATTATCACCATGCTCCAAAAGAGCCTCTATGTGGTATATCAGTAGTCTACCAAAATGCTCATGGATTTTATGCCAATTTCTGTGACATCGGGAGTAAACGTTCTATGCGGGGAACCTGAAGTTACATACCGAGTTTGCTTTAATTTTTTAATGTTATGACAATGACTCAAAAATGTTTCATGCCTACGGCGACGCAGCTGGCTTTAATACTAATTTTTCTGAAATCGGGAATAAATGTTGTTTGAGGGATAACTGAACTTATAGACGAATCTTTTTAATATTTTATAATATCTATTATTATATTATAATATAAAGTATTATATCTCAGTAGTCTATCACAAAACAACTGGCGTTTATTTTATTTTTCATGAAATCGGGGATAAACGTGCAATGAGAGATAACTAAAGTTACAGCCCGCTTTTGTTGAGATTTGCCAATGACATGCTCATGATCCAAAAATACTTGCACACCAAATTTAAGCAGACTGCATTGCAAGACTTGGCTTTTTTAATGATTTCTGTAAAATCGGCGATAATTGACCCATGTGAGGTACACGAAATTAGGAACCGATTTGGTTCATTTATAAACATGTTCTAACTTTGCTCGAAAATATGTTTCGAAACCGAATTTTACTGCTCTTGCTCAAAAATTACACAAATTATCGTGCTCACGGACTGACGGAGAGAAGGATTTTGATTCTAGCTATATATCTCCAAGAAAGATACAGTCGGAAATTATTATTCAAATGCATTACATACTTTGCACAAGCCCATAATACCCGCCATCTATGGGTGATGGGTATAAATACCTGCATATGTCTACTGCAGTATTGCAGTATTCGAAATGTGTTTTGCTTTTAGTTTCAAATAGAGTGCAGCCACTCAAGCTTATGTTGTAGCTGCATGTGCATATGCACTGACGAATTGTTTATAAAATGTATTTATTAAAGTTGAAATGAAAATGCATAAAATATTAATGAAAGCGTATAAAAAGCGACTTCAAAGACCAGCAGCGTAGCAGGAACGAACATTAAAATACGAACAAATCGAACACTTCATGAGCATAGTTTGTAGCACATGAAGCGCCTGAATGGTTTTGTAGACCCCATTGCTGGCTGCTGTTTGTATGATATTAAATATTAAAATTTCTTATAAGAAGCTTTCGTTGGAGTGATTTCTCTTTTGAGATGACTTAAAAGCCATTCACGAAAATAATCAATGCACTCATGTGTAGCCAGCCACGCGCTCCAACACGAGCTGCTCGGCCAGCGTAATTATCTTAATTAAGCCCACGAAATGACACAAACGAGATGCTACATTGCTTTAAAGGTCGTTTAGGGTTCCTTTTGGCCAACACACACTCACACATATATACAAATATATATACACACACACAAACAGTGGACACTTTCACTTGGCATTTGTCGCTGCTGGCGCAAATGAAATGCCAGCAAGGCCAGCGCCAGCTAGAAAATCAAATAATTATCATAAAAACAAAATGAGATGCTCGAATGAAAGCCAAGATTTGTTGCTAAAGCGAAAAATTACGAAAAAAACTAAAGCTGCGCAAATAAACTTTCAAAACGAGAAAAATTGTAATGACGGAAGCGAGCATCTTCCAAAAGGAAATTAAAGAAAACAGCAAATGCACTTGAGCGTGTACTGAGCGAGCAGAGCGGACAACATGAGTGCCACGATATAAATCAAAATTTTTATGATTTCAATTTTCCTTTTCGCCATCTTTGACAATCGCCAGCCGAATAATGAAAAGCAAAAAATTGTTAAATGAAAATGGACATGCAAAGCGCGTTTAATGCGCAAAATAAATTAAAATGTCCTGACGTTAATTACACCAACTTGCGCACGTAGTACAAAACGTAAGCCATAAAAGCTTTCAATTTCAATCTCAGGCACCAAACGACATTATGCTAAACTTTGCAGTTCATCAGAGGTATTGTTTGAATATCGTCATCAATGTATTTTATATGGCTTACGGGATTTATTCGCAAATCGTGTGCGCAAAACAGACAAAACCGAAAAATTCGACTGCACATGAATTTTGGAACATTAAATGCAAGCTCTCGATTTGTTTTTCTATTTTCTATCCCCGTATGTCATAGACTGAAGGTATGATAAATGTTTGGAAGGTATGTAATACCCAAGCACACTATCACTTCAACGAAAAAAAAAAACTTATCTATCTTACTAGTTAGAGTTGGCTTCGGCTGACAGAGAGATACACGTCACTTCCAAATTGTTAATGTCACAAATGTCACAATATGAAATGGTACAGTTTGAAATCCGAACGCATTTTTGGTTTTTTTTTTTTATTAATAAAACACGTTTGTCTTGGGACAAAATAGGTGTAGCATAACTTTCACCTTATCATTCCCACTATGTCCAGGAATGATGATAATGAAATAGTAAATAGTGCTTCAAACCCCCTTTTTTTGATGTTCATCAAATTTGGCCCATTTAAGGTGCATACATTGACCATATAAACTTACACTAAATATTGAAATTTCGTTGATTTTATGAGTTTGTGCGGTTAATTTGGCTTAAAACCGTCTTCACCGACAGCATAGGTGTACCGGAGGTACCTTTGAATTTGTCCCAATTTCTCCCATTCGCGAAAGAAATTTGTATGCTCTAATAAGCCATCTTATTACGAAACACATTTAGATGTTATAATCATACACCTAATTAAAAACAGAATTTCATTGAAAAATATCAACGCTTACAGCTACGGTTGCTGTTAGGCCCCAATGCAGGGGAAGAGGTGTACTGGAAGTAGCCGAAATGTTCAGCGGATCGTAAGTATATTCAAACTGCCATCTAAAATATTTTCAATCAATCTAGCACAACCTCTTCTTTCATTTTAGGACGGACGAAATGACGGACGGACATGCCAGATCAATTCGTGTGCTGATGCGGATCAAATCGTTATATGTTTTGTTAGGTCTCCGATCGCTCTTACTGTGTGTTACAAAAGTATCGACAAAACTAATAACATTTTGCCAATTTCATTGGCGATGTGACAAAAAATCGATTAAGCGATGTCTGTCTGTTCAGCTGTCAAAGTATAACACAAGTTAGATCTAATAGCAAGTCAAAACCCTATGGGTATTACATCTGTCATACATTTTATATAATCAGAAAAAAAATATCAGCTACACCAAGTACTAGTAACTTCCGATAAGACAATTGATGTTTAATTCATTCGAATGTAATCATGGGTTAATCATGTGCGACAAAATTGCAACTCTGATTTCAGTCAAAATGAAAAACGTAATTGCAGTACCGTAAAAAAATTTTTAAATTCCAAAGTTCAGTAGCACTCCACTTTTATGGAAACTTCCTTGAAATCCAAAGTAAATAATCTATGGACTCTATCCAAAGTTATTTACCGATTATAAAATTTTCAGTACAATGCGACCAACAACCTGGCGCTTATTCTTCTTTCCGTGAAATAGAAATAAATGTCCTATGAGAGGCAATTGCAGTTATAGCCTGATTACACTGGAATTGTAAAATATTATATCAAAAGCCCAAAAATGCTATCAAACTCAAATTCAGTGGCTTACGATGATGTGCTTGGCTTTTATGGCAATTTTTTTGGAATCGGGACCGAAGTTATCGACCCATTTTGTTCGTACACTTTTAAACATTTTACGAAATTTGTTCAGAAAGAAAATGTCATCACTCTATCAAAAAACTACTCAAACTATGAAGGTCACAGGCAAATGGATGTCTCTAAAAAGATTTTTTTTATATCAATCAGTCATATACGACTGTGAATATCATGTGTTTTTGTGCAAGGTACTATATTTATCATATCTATATATGTTTATTCCTGACATATTCATTGAATCAAAAAAAAA
>JXOS01021262.1:14059-26749 GCA_001015075.1 Cirrula hians
TTAAAAAAAAAAAAAAAAAAAAGAAGGTCTGTCCTTCTGTCCGTCTGTGCGTCTGTCTGTATTCTCGATAACCTGAGTAATTGTTGAGGTATATAAATTAAATTTGGTTTCAGATCATATTTTGTAAAAATAAAACGTTTACCCCCGATTTCATGTATATAAGCGTAAACGCTGACTTTTTCATCAAATTATACTGAAATTTCGTATGGAAGCATATGAATATAATATGAATTAACTTAACGTTTTACAATTTGAAAAAAATGGGGCAATGATTTCGGGTACCTGCCATAAATAGTGTACTCCCGATTTACGAAGCATAAAAGCCAAGTAATTCATCATATTTTTCTAAAATTTTATATATATAAGCATTTTAAGATAAATACTATAACATTTTTACATTTAAGCAAAGTCGGGCAATCAGTTCTCAAAGAACGATTACTGCCGATTGCATGGAAGTCAATAAAAAACCCAAGCATTTCATGGCATTTCACTGGAAGCATCTGTGCGTCATAACCATAACATTGTAAAATTTGATCTAAATCGGTGAACAATTTTGGGTACCAATCATAGTATGTTTGCTTCTGATTTTACAAAAATTAGCCAATTAGAAAAAAGTCAACCGCTTCATCATGAGCAAAATCGGGCTATATCTTCGGGTACCTGCAATCGGACGGTTACATCCGCTCTCATGGAAATTAGAATAAAAGGCCAGAAAATTTTTATGACAGCATTTTTATTCGATGCCATAACTTGCTTAAATATAAGAATAGTTTGTCCATAGCTTCAGGAAGTCCTCTTTGAATGTTTGCTGTAGATTTTACGGAAATAAAAAAAAAAAAACAGATCGCATGTTACTGAAATATGCAAAGGGAACCATTTTTTGTTTCCTGACTTGACATTGAACAATGTGAGCAAAATCTATACTTAATTTGGGAGCCTTTCAAATTTACTCCCGATTACACAGAAATAATCATAAAATCAATGAGATATGGATATCGCATGTAAATAATTTTTGGTATTTAAGTATTTTTACGTGGCAGCCACATTATTCGAAAAATGGAGTGAATTCGCTTCATAATTTTGGGCAGCATGCATAATACTTTAAAGTTGAAAGTAGCTTATCAAATTTAAATATACGCCTTATTGTCGTTAAGTTTATATAAATATGCGTATTAACATAAAACGAAGGACAGATGGTTATTATATAGGTAGTTCTAACGGATTAATAAATCTTTCTTGTTGTATAAGGATACGTTTCTTTAATAATTCTACGTATGGAAATACCTCGTTTGCAAGAAAAAATTTAAATTTCTGAATTTTTAGACCAACGTTCGTTCAAAAGCATTTAAACGCTACTACAGCCTCGAAGAGTTACATGCTTAAAATGTCTGAAATATTTCAATAAATAACCGAAATCGTAATGGAAGTCTTTCTAGCCGCAGGGACGTATGCAGCCGTCAAGTCACTGATTTGCCCCTTAGCAATAAACGAACTATACCATATGCCATGGTATGGGTATTTTGCACACATTCCATTCAGTTAGCTGCCAAATAGCATAAATTTCATGTAATGAGCAATTAAAAGGTTCCCTTAAAAGCTAAATACAACGTCAAGTGCCAAGTGACGCATAGTTGAAACAAAAACAAACACACAAATATTAAAATTGCCAAACAGACACAGTACGGGGTTTTGCTTTCGTTAGTTGGCATAGTCATTAATAGTAAAACAACTAATTTCATTTAAAAGAAAACACAAAAGCGCTTGTGCGCCAACGTAGTTGCGAGCATAAATTTGAATATGACGACAGGCATTTTAATTAACTTTTCATTTCGTGAGCACCGTGTGCTGACAAGGTAACCTTATCTTATTCTTTCGACTAAAATCTTTTATTGCTTGTACATTCTAATTGAATTCGCTTAATTAAATATAAAATATGCTAGTTGTGCCAGTTGTAGACAATGCGCATAATGATGTTGCGTATACGCTCTGTTGTGCGCTGTAAAGCAATTGCAAATAACGCTTGCAACAGTCTTGATTTCATTAAATTTTTTGGTCATAAGCTATTTTCCAGGTGCGCGAATAATTTTGCTAGTTGACTTATTTGTAATTTGTTTTTCACAGAAGAAAAATTGCACTGAGTCCGAAGTAAAAGTGCATGCTATTCTTATTAGAGCATGATCTAGTGTAAACAATTTATGGATGTGATTGTTGCATGAAGCGATACCCAAAACAAAGGATTATATGTACCAACTTGCAATAAACAACTTGAAATAAAGAAGACGATTATGTTATATTTAATTACACGATATTCGAAATCACTCATCTCGGCATTTGACATTTTCGTTAAGATATCTTTAAACACGCTTCGAAACGTGTAAATACCTTATTTGTTGACAATAAATTTGGACTGATTCTAAAACCGTGCGCAATGGTCAGACTAGGTATCAAATATGTACAAAAAAATATCCCAAATATCTTCAATAATTGATGTAACCATCAAAATATCAGCTGTTTTTGAAAGTAATGGAATAGGTGGAAGATGGAAGCGCAAGGACTATTCTAAGGATATTATGCAATGAATATAAAAATATTTTGTCTCAACAAATTTAAATAAATTTATAAATATACATATATTTTCATAATAGAAAAGAATAACTTAATATATTCTCTTTCTGGAATTCGCTTATGCTTATTCGGTTATTTTGACGCAGTTAGAGTAAATTTGGAGTTCGAAATTTATCTTAATAAATTATTATATTCTTTCAACATATTTAGATAATAATTTTAGGTCTTTTGTATAAGTGAATTGTCAAAATATATCAATGAAATTTTAAAAAAATCAGCAAAATATGTCTAATGTCCAATCGGGTCTAAGAATCAAACAAAAGCACATTTTAACTATGTCCAGAATAGAAGACATTGAAAAAATAATAAAATGAACCAAAAAGATATCCATTCTCCTATAGCAATTCCCATAAGACAGTTGACTAGGGGTATTATGGGTTTAAGCAAAGTATGTAATGCANTATGTCCAGAATAGAAGACATTGAAAAAATAATAAAATGAACCAAAAAGATATCCATTCTCCTATAGCAATTCCCATAAGACAGTTGACTAGGGGTATTATGGGTTTAAGCAAAGTATGTAATGCATAGAAATAATAGTCTCCAACTTCCGCGAAATCGCTAGTAACTATTCCATTAAAGTCATGCCATAATACGATTTGGTACAAATTTGACATAATTCTAGCAATAATGCTTCCATACCAAATTTCGTTACAATGTTATGAAACACTGATTTATAGTTGATTTTAGCGAAATCGGGAGTAAACGGTCTATTCGCAGTTAAGAACGAATTTTGTTCAAATTTTACAACCTTTTGGCAATAGCCAAAAAATGATTCCAAACCAAATTTCAGTAAAATGCGATGATACACTTGGCATTTATGATAATTTCCATCAAATCGGGAGGTGTGGGAGGTACTCGAATTTTTGCATGATTTTGCCAAAAGTTTACAATCTTTTGGCAATAACCAAAAAATGATTCCATATAAAATCGCAGTGACGTGCGGTGAACCATCCGGCTTTTATTGTAATTTAAATGGAATCGTAGGTAATCGACCTATGGAAAGTACCCGAAATTATGTACGGATTTGGCCCGTTCACGAAGTCGTTAGAAACCAAATTTCATTGGTTCAAATAAAAAATTTATCAAGTCATCGTGCTGACAGACAGACGGCTAGACGGATAGTCAAATGGATCTATTCTTTATTCTATTCAAATGTCTTTGTATAATCAAAAAATAAGTATGCCAAATTTTTCTTTAATTGAAATCTGATTTAAAAAATGGATTAATTATTAAAATGATTTCAGTATTTTTTGCGCCAAACTGTTTCGAACTAGTCCCATACAATCAATTTTATAGAATATATGTATATAGATATACATACATATATATGTCTTTTTGATTTTTTTTTTAACTATTAGTCTTGAAAGATTTCCACAATTTGAGTGCAAAGCGATAATAAGGATAACAACGTGAATGTACTTAATTATACATTACAAATGCTTCCAAATGGTCCCAAATGGTCTTGTATACATTTCATATTGTTTCGATCGAATTGTATGCATTTTTTCGTTGGTTTTTTCTATATCATGGATAACTTAAAAGGTAACGTTTGTTGTCAATTTTGACTATAGTGGCTTGGAACACCCTTCACTTAAGGAGATGCAATACATTCACTAAATTTAATGTGGTATAGTTTTGGTGTTCATCGAATCAACTCTCACTTTATCTTCTTTCATATTCGATACTTCTTCCGTCATTTCGGAATATGATGAATATTTTTAGGATTAGAANTTTCTTTCATATTCGATACTTTTTCCGTCATATCGGAATATGATGAATATTTTTAGGATTAGAAATTGATGCGGCGATTAATTTTTGATATGGGTATCTTCTTCAATTTATATTTTGTGTATTAGTATAACTGTATCCATATGACATAAGAAAAGGTTTCGCCTCGTACATTTTCAATTTAGACAACTGTAATACAGTAAAATCCAAATATGTGGGCTTGTTATACCCATCAGTCATAGACTCTGGGTATTATAAGTATGCAATGCATTCAAATAATCGTATTCCAATTGGAAAAAACAGTCTTTAACTTCTGGTATCTCCCATTAACCGTTTACTCTCGATTTCACGGAAACACGCATTAAAGTGCTTTATCGCGTTCGCCCGATATTTTTTACCATATCTAGGCTATGTTTCGTTGAAAGAATAGAATTAATTGAAGCAATTTACAATCATTCACCACCTAGTATTGTTTTTGTAATAAACATGAAAATGTTCGTCGAGGTTTGAAGTAATCTGCAATGTTAAGTTAGTCTGCGTGCACCTCAATATAGTTGTAGCTTTTTTTATTTTCGGGAAATTAAACACAACAATTTAATAAATGAACACTTAAAAGAGTGAATTGAACAGCAATACTAGCTGGTGACTGATGGTGATTTTCCATTTTATTCTATTCCTCAAATGCGACATTGCCTGGGTAACAGTATGCTCGCAAACGGCTCTATTGAACCCATTCAAAAAACAAATTGCAAGAACAGGTTTAGGAAGAACAGTGGAAGCAATGAAGGTTTTATCATTATCAGCAATTTTGATCAAAAACACTGCAGAGGCTTAAGCATACTGATGAGATGGGTAGTAACCATCGAAGCGTACGTCTATACAACCGTTCTATTTATACACGTCGCCAATGAAATTAGTTTTGACGGTTTGTCTGTAACAGCCAGAACGAGTGAGCGGCGAACTACCAAATTTAATCAGCATCAATGAAATTTTATAATTAAGTGGTTAATCGAAGCTTCTAAGATTGTTTCAAAAATGGAACAGATTGAATGACAATCATAGTTACCGCTAGTACACCTTTATGGTCCAAGAAGAAGATTTAGGACAGATTTGGCCAGAAAATTTTTTTCAAGTTCAACGAAATTTTGTTTTTGAGTATTATACTTGTTCTCAATGCGCGTACCAACAACGCCCATAATTTGATGAAAATCAAAGGTGCTTCCAGTACACCTATGTGGCCCAAGAAGGGGGTTTAATGCAAATTTGACTAGAAAAATAAATCAATCACAAGCAAATTTTATTATTGAGTGATAATACTTGTGATCNCAATTACAAGCAAATTTTATTATTGAGTGATAATACTTGTGATCGATATTTGAACCAATAATGTACATGATTAAATGAAACTCAGGAATACATCCAATACTGCTTTGTGTTGAGAAAAGATGGGGATCGGAGCGAATTTGAACAGAACAATAATACGAAACATTTGAACACGACGTGTATCTCACTGTCGCCATAAACCAACTCTTACGTTCTTACTTGTTTCTAATTCATTTATTCTTGTTGGATTTCTAACCTTTCAATCCACACTTTCCTATAACTAGTCATTTATTTAATTGTTGTTCTTGATTCTTAAAAAAGACAAAAAAAGCTACAACAATAATAAGGTGCAGCCAAACTAATTTAATTTAGACTTAGAAGCGCTAATATTGCAAGTCTTACCTCTCCAAGCATATAGCCCAGCTATTTCTATCCGAATAGCATTGCTTTCGATCGATGGAACATTGCTTACCTCTCCAGCACTTCTTCAAAAATGATGTAGTCAAATTAAAGATCGATCCATGGAATGTGGCCTAAGAGTGGATATTTTTCGTGATGGGATGACCGAATTACCAGAATGATACGCGAAAATAGTGACTAGCGACTGCCGATTCTTTCTACATTAAATTTTAAACCAATTTTGTACAATAAAGCATCCAATTTTGAAATTCAACCTCATGAATTTATACATCTCATCAAAATATCGAATTAAGTAAAATTTGTATTTGCTAGATTTAACTGAGGGAGGGCAACATAAGCACTCTTCTTTTAATCTACATGTGTTTGGGATGAGTATAATGGACTAGCTGCTTCTTGTTTGCCATTGTAATGCTTATAAAAATAAAATTTTCAAACTTAATAGCTATTTGAGTTACTGAATTTGTCCCATTAAGTGAAAAATTAAAAAATATGTAACGCTTGCAAAGGCAGGATTTATGTGAGAAAGCTGTGGGTTATCAATTACTAAGAAATTTGAATCTGANCCTGAGCATAGATATCGCTGTTAGTAGCACAGATACAGCAAAAATGAATTAAAANTCTGAGCATAGATATCGCGGTAAGTAGCACAGATACAGCAAAAATGAATTAAAACAAGTAAGAATGTAACAGTCGGCAATGGCCGACATTTAGATAAACGTCGTTTCCAAAATACTTAGAATAAATGTATTCATATTTTTTCAGAGTCCCCTTTTCGGACCACATTGGTGTATTGGAGATTTCTCTGAGTTTCAAACCATTTTGGGCGTTTTTGTTGTACACATGACTCAAAGTTAAGATAACTCAATTATAAAATTTCGATGAACTTGATCAATTTTTCTAGCCAAATTTTCTTCATAACCTACTTTCGTACCACATAGGTGTATTGGAAGTACCNCCTTCATAACCTACTTTTGTACCACATAGGTGTATTGGAAGTACCTCTGATTTTCATCCAATCATACCTATTTTTGTAAAGAAAATTGATTTTGATAACTCATATTATTTCGTTGAATTTCGTTGAATTTGATTAACTTTACTAGTTGCTTTGCATTGAAACCTCTTTTGGGACCATATAGGTGTGTACTGGAGTTGCCTTCGAATTTCATTCAATTTTGCTCCTTCTTGGTACACTTATTGAATGTATATATGTTCCACTCAATACTGCATTTATGTAAAGTTAAAATTATAACTGTGGGTAAATCGGTATTAGAATCTCTATTGGAACTACAAAGGAGTACTGAAAGTACCACTGATTTTTATTTAATGACCATTTTTGCAACACACTTAGAAGTTATGAATATCTACGAAAGTAGTTAATTGCAAAATACCAACTCTGCAGTAGAGTTAACGACCTAATTTGAGTAACGAGGTACCCGAAATATTGGATCGGGTCGAGGGTGTGACTTAGATCTGACATGTTTCCATAGATTATGTGTGCCGAATATGATAATTCTAGCCCAACGCGTTCTCTCTAGTTTGAAGACGGACAGACTGACGGACGGCCATTGAAATATCGAATTCTGTGGTTATGTTGCAAATCGGTATATATATATATATTTTATTACGCTTACGATCTTTCGTTCTAGGTGTTACAAACGTATGACAAAGAACAATACACACTTTTGCCAATTTCATGGCCGACGTTTATAATAGTAATACAAATAAATTAAACAGTTCGATGTTATAGTCGTTGACGACCGACTACATACTACCCAGCAGTTATTCAAGGCATAAAAACATCAAAATATTATAAGAATGCCAAATTGCAATAATTTCCGATGATACAACTGGTATTTACTTATTTAAGTCAAATTGGAATAAAACTGCTATGCAAAGTTTGCAAAATTATAGACTCATTTCGTTTATATCGAAGAATAATGTGACAATTACGTCAAAACGTGTTAGTTCAAAATTTCAGTAGCATGGTTTGAAATACCTGAAACCTATCAGGTATCAGAAGTTAAAGAGCAATTTTTCCAAAATTAAAATACTATGACAATAAATGAGAAATAATTCCATAAAAAATTTCGGGACAATGCATTAAAACACTTGGCTTTAATGTGGCTTGTTACCGTTAAATCGGGAGTAAACTTTCTACGGGAGCTACCAGAAATAATGAATAATTTTTATTGAAATTTTAAAATGTGGCAAATATGGCAATGGCTCAGGAATGCAAACGTACAAAATTTCTGTACAATGAATTGAAACACCTGTCATTGACACTTATTTCTGTGAAACTGAGAGTAAAATTTTTATAGGAGGTACCCCATTTTACCCATTCATGAACTAGATCTTGCTTACTTTTGTAAAAAAATATGTTCAGAAACCAAATTTGATGAATTTTTTTTTTCACGACTCAGTTATCAAAGTGACAGGCAGTTGGACATCAGTCAATTGTTTTTATTTTTTTATTCTATGCAAATGTATCCAAGAAACATTTAATCGGAACCGATTATTTTTATGCATTACATACTTCACACAACCATATAATATCCCCAGTCAATTGAGTGATGGGTATAAAATCGAAAAATGAAATTCAATGGTATTTGCACTCTGGCAATATTCCACGAAAATAACGTTTTGCTTTCGAATGAAAAACAGCAAATAAATGAAATTGACAAGATAACGAAAATATCAGTGAGTATATCTTGAGCGCATTATCGTCGTATTAAACAGGTAATTTTGTTGATTCAAGGAGCTCATATTGCAAGCAACGTATAATAGAGAAAGAATTCTTTAAGCACATTTAATCCAACTTAAATCGTCCAACAGCGTAATCTCTATCATGTTGTATGCATTTTTTCTTACACAGATTCTAACAGTGATTTTGTTATAATACTTTTTTGCTTGTTGTAAGTTGCTGCCAGGTCTACGCACTTGCTTGTGATTAAAGCTGTTTTCGAAAATGTTGCTATGCGAGAAGCATTTCATGTTCGTGAAATTTTTTCTAGAATTTGTTCGCTTCGCAAGCTGTTGCCAAGGTGCAGATTATATGCAAGAAAAAAGTTAATTTCAAAATTAGTATAAATTTATTTAAATTGAGCTACTAGACAAGTGTTGAATTTCGGTCACAACAAAATCCAAGCATAGTCCACAGCAAATTTCTTAGTCCGCTAGTCACTGAGCCAATTACAAATAATTTGCTAATTCATTACTTGTAAGCTTTCCTCCTNATTTCCTCCGGGTAGAACTGACCAGTGATTATAGAAGTCGTATGGCGTATTGTATAGCAACTGCAACAGAANCTTTCCTCCTGGTACAACTGACCAGTGATTATAGAAGTAGTATGGCGTATTGTATAGCAACTGCAACAGAAAACCGAGCTATTTAATCCAACAGCTGAGAGTACCTTGATTTCAGGCCTTTCCAAGGAAATAAACGAAATAAAAAAATAATTATAATTAAGAAAGTTTCAGTCATTCTACGGTGACCCTGTGATGCACGTAACTCCGAAATTTGTCTTTAATTATAAAAAGCAATAATTTTGAACCTTTTGGGTGAACTGGTGGTACTTCAGATTTTCACATATCACACCCACTTTAAATGGACTCATAACGAATATTTATATCAACATAATAATTAGGTCTCAATAATTATACCCATCAGTCAGAGACTCAGCATATAATGCGTTTGTGCCAAGTATGAAATGCGCACAAATCATACCATACGACTATAAGGCACATTCATGGTATAAGAACAATAAAAGCAATCAAGACCGACTCATAATACCCATCAATTGGACGTATAGAATATATTAAGAGAAAAAGTGAAAAATGACACTCTAATGCTAATTTCCATGAAATCGGAAGTAAACGTGCTCTAGGAGTAACCCGAAATTATTGATCGATGTTGTTATTGTTTTACAATATCAAAACTATGGACAAAAAGAGTTTCTATGCCGAATCTAAGTAAGCGACGATAAAGCTTCTAGATATTATCCTAATTTCCGTGAAATCTGGAGTATGAGGGTTACCTGCGATTATTGACTGATTTTCTTTTAATTTTATAATGTCATGACTTTGATTTACAAATGCTCGAATACCAAATACCAGTAGGGTGTACCTGAACTTATTGACCGATCTTGTTGAAATTTTACAATATCCGGCCAATGACCCAAAAAAGCGTTATTCAGCATATCAGTAGTTTTCGATAACGCACGTAGAAATTTGGCAATGTTATGGTCATGACCCAAAATTGCTTCCATAACAAATTTCAACAGAATGCAGTGAAATACTTGGCTTTTTCACTGATATCCGTGAAATCGGAGATAATTGACCAATGTGAGGTGGACGAAATTAGGGACAAATTTGGTCCATTTATAAACACGCTCTTACTTTTTCGAAAATATGTTTCCAAACCGAATTTCATTACTCTACCTAAAAACTTTGTCAAGTTATCGTGCTCACACACTGACGGGGAGGAGGACGAACAGACGGACAAATGGTATTTACACTTATTTGTTGATTGAATGCATATGTCTCCAAGAAACATATGGCCGGAAATGATTATTGCTATGCATTACATATTCTGAACAAGGCCATAAAACCCTCTTTGATGATAGGTAGAAGTAACAAAGTAGCAGTCGGATTAGGCCGACATTGAGTTCTACGTCACTTGCAAAATAAAATGGAACAGCTTGAAATCCAAACCATTTTTTGTTTTTCTTATTAATTACATAATATGCTTAATAGGTGCACCGGAGGTTCCATAGCTTTCACCCCATCCTTCTCTTTACTGAAACACATTTTGACCACATAAATGTTCAATTAATAATGAAATTACATGATCTTGGTTCATGAATGTCTAATTTGGTTTCAAACACTCTTTTCGTTCCACATAGGTGTACTGGGGGGTACTTCTTATTTTCCTCCGCTATATAATGAAATATCGCTGAATTTATTTGATGTATGTTTTATGTTTTGCTTAGAACCCATTTTTCGGACTACATAGTTGTATTGATGGTACACCTAATTCTTATACAATTTTGGCCCATTTTGGGAACATGTCTGGATGCTCTGACTGACCATTGACAGACCAGATTCATTGAAACATATCAACTCTTAAGGCTGATTTTGGGAAAAGTGGTGAANATCAACTCTTAAGGCTGATTTTGGGAAAAGTGGTGAACTGGAGGCTTACGAAATTTTGATCTGACTTTAACTTAGTTCATACTTCCAACGTTTTTTCAAAGCACGTATATGCTGCATTCGGTCGGTCTAGCTCAAGTGCTTCATTCTAGTTTCTAGTACGGACATTGTCAGATCATGTACTGTTGCGATGTTTATCATATCGGAATGTATTTCTTACAAACGTGTTACAAACGTAAAGTTAAAACTAATATACACTTATATACACAATTTCATTGAACCTATTTAGTACAAAGTAAAGTCAAATTTTGAATCGACAAAATCGATCCATAGCTTCGAGTACCTCCCATAACATTTTTACTCTCGATTTCACGGTTATTGCCATAAAAGTGTTTTATCGCTATGCCCTGAAATTTGGTATAGAAACATTTTTTAGCTATTGCCAAAATAATATACATTTTAGATAGAAGCGGTCTATACTTTCGAATACCTCGCTTCACACGTTTGCTACCGGTTTCACAGAAACAAGTACTTTACCAAAGTGTCTCATCTTAGTCTTTGGAACTATGGTATCGAAAAATATATGGCTCATTGCCAGAGCTTTGCCAAATTAAAGAAAAATCTGTATGTAGGAATGAGTAGTTGTAGCCCCGCAGGGGTATGTCCGGCTTACCTTGGTTGAATGTTTTTTCCGTAATTTCTCTTCTGCTAATCAAAAGTTTGTGATGCAAGTGGATTGGGGTAAATGGCATATATATTTACCACGAATGACTTATAATTTCTCTTAAACGAATGCTGGGGAAGCTATCTTTCTTCGTTCATGTACAAAATCAAGACGTCTGTTTTGCGCTAGCCAAGCGCCAGCAATTTTATCTCCCAGTGTCAGTGCACCAGAAAATCCAATTGCGTTTAAACGAGCTCGAGAGTGACAATGCGCTCTCTTTTAATGTGGAATTGGACTTATCACTGCAAGCAGTCCAGATCATACGAAAAAACGGTGTATAATTTCAGGTACCTTTCATAGCGCGTTTACAGTTAATTATACGGAAATGCCGGGGTTTTCATTGCATTGTACTGAAATTTGAAACATAGGCTTTGTACGTTATCGCCACATTTTAATTTGAATGAAATCAGTCCATAGTTTCAGATACATCTCACAGGTTTTCTCCTGTGATTATATTTTAATGAATAAAGTTTCAATTATCTAATCGCGATTTTCTGAAATTTTGATATTGCTGAACGATTCTGTTTTAATCAACTGAATGACTGATGGTTATTAATTACTCAGTTTTCGCTGACATCTATTTCATTGAAGTCAGTCTTTGTGGGTTAATGTTCTGTAAACCTTCTTTTTGCGAGACAAAGATACTCTATAAGTGCCTTCGATTGTCACCCAATTATGCCCATTTCTGGTAATTAACAATATATACACTACCGTTCAAAAG
>JXOS01021385.1:0-13576 GCA_001015075.1 Cirrula hians
TAAGCTCTGAGCTTGTTGGCTGGCTGAACTAATTAACAAGAAATGAAATAACACTGACTCCTAGCACACAGCCGCTGATTCTCTTAAATACGAAAAGATCAAATAGGTAGAAGAATCAGTTATTAAGACATTCTCTTTTAGTATTTGGGTTGAATCAGATGTTCCATATTCATCTTAGAAACTGTTTCGCACATTGACCCAAGCAGACTTCGAGGCAAATTTATATTTCATGCAGGTACGAACACACATACATAACTATGCGCATACCGTCACCATTGCCACAGCCTTTTGTTCACATTCGGTATAACGTGGTAATGAAAAAGTTATAAGCAAATGTTGATGCCGCCACATAACACAGTTCAGTTATAGACGTTGTCAAGTTTGGTTCTTTCTTTTAATTGTGTACTTGAATACAAGAAAATCTGAAACAGTACAAAATCAAATAATAATTAATTAAGTTCCCCAATTTCTTTGTTTTAAGCCCTAAGATATAAAATCTTAATTGAATTGGCAGTGCAGTTAAAATAACCAAAAGCTATGTAGTCCACAAACATTAAGCAACAATATTCCAATAAATCAAACCACCACAAATAATTGAAAACGAACTGATTTATTTATTTATAAATAAAAATAATAATATATTTTGCTGTCACAAATATTTTGCATAAGAATACTTTTTCGAAAATTAACAAAAAAATCATCAGAATGACTGCTAAACCTGTAAGTATAATTATTTCATTTAATTTGTTGAAACCGTATGACCCAAATACAAAGCCGCATTTCTATCTAACTATAAACTTGTTTGAAGTTTGAGTTTTCTGTTTGGCAGCCTAAATAAGAATAATACTGCAATATTTTGTTGCCAATATCAATTAATTATCAACTTAATGTTTCATTATAATAGCAAATATTGAAGAATACTTTCTTTAATGGAATACTTAGGGAGTGTGTAGGCCAAAAAGAACGTTTGCAGTCTATTGTTAAACTCTACGATTCACAAAATGTTTAAATGATATGAAGACAAATATTTTTTTCAAACAAAAGTGCCAAATATGCTTATCAAAATATAATATTCCTTCTTTCAGTATAATATCTAATTAATTTCATTATACATTTATGGTAAGAATAATTGGCCGACCAACAAAACATATGTAATACACGCGAAATCAAAAAATGTTGAAAAAAATATTGTTTGCTTTTAACAGACATTAAAATATTTTAATATTTTTACAGTTCCACGTAATTAAAAATTTCTTAAATATACATTACAATCGTAAATTCCTAGGTGGACCTTTCAGACTTATTTTAATGCGTAAGGAGCTTTAGCTATTTCCAATCATAAAAAGTCTACGGTACGAAACAACTTTTTATTATTATTCAATTACGCATTTATCGCATAATAATAACATATTCCCAAAAGGGAAGCTATTGGAAATGCAAATTGTTATTCAAAAATATGTTCCCATTTTCGGCCATTGTGTAAAGAAACTTTTTTAGAATTCTTAATGGAATGACACAATCATTCAAAAAGAGTTGTATAAATTACTATATATACTATATAAAGTGCTATATATAAAGAAATATATTTAAAATAACAGTATTAGTATTTTTAATTTTTTTGGCAAATGATTTAAACTATGCCTATTGTAAAATCTTTCTGCAAGCATTTTTTAAATTCTTTAGAAATTAAAAAACAAGAAATTTTTTCTATATTAAATGTTAAAATTGTTTGAAAGAGTATTAATGTGATTATAAACCAAATTACAGCACGGTACATTAAAAACAACATTTCAAAAATAAAATTGTATCTAAATATTCTTTCTAATATTGAAAACACCACATAATTGAAAACAATACAAATGATGTGCATTAGTTTTAAATTATTATTGCAAAAATAGTGTATATAACGTTTCATCACATTTTTAAGAAATATAGGATAAATTCATGAACGAATTGTGGAGAAATAAAAACTTTATATATTTAATTATGAAAAAAAATTCCTTAAACCTGATTTTAATTGTCAACATAAGTCATTCACTCATATGTAGTCCGAATTCATATTTCTTATATTAATGGCGATATTCCGGATATCTTTGTGAGATTCAAATAATGTTTGTTGTGAAAACTGTCTACTTGTTTTTCATTCAATATACAAATATTTATAGATATAATTATAAAATCAATATTTCAGCCTATTTATTGTAGACATTGTAAAAAAAGTATTTTCAAGTTTAGAAAATGAACAATATTTAGCTTTATTTCTACAAATAAACCTACGTTCACCTTTTTTTGTTTGTTCTGTTTAGCAATAATTCTTGAAAATACTACTCTTAATCAATATGAAACCTTAACAATTTGAATTTTTTGAGTTAATATGGTAAAATTATTTTAAGCTTAGTCAAAGATCAAAGCTCCTTAACGTTTTTATTGCATTATTGAGAATACAGCAATATAATCCATGTAGTTATCAAAAATTGGGATTATTTGATTAAAGTTGGAGTAAACCTTTTTGGTCCGAAATAAGGGTTATACGCTAATTAAACCAGAAAAAATCAAATTTATCGAAATTTGATTATTGAGTCATCATAAATATTGTCAATGAGTTTAACAAAAATGGGCTTCATTTAGTCAACATTTTTATTTTTTTTTATTTTGGATTTCAAGCATAACCATTTAATTTATGCACTTCTCTCGACATATATCGTATGGAAATTTCTTACTTGTTTTTTTTTTGTTTTTTTATTTTGTTTTTTTGTTTCGCACTTTCGTTTTAATACGCAAGCCTGCTTCCCGTCAACATAGAAGCATTGATGTTTCTTCTGATTTTTTTTTTTCGATCATATGTACTACTAACCATGATAATATCAATGTAATTATTTCAATAAAATATCACCGACGTCATTAGAAGTGGGTATAAGTCCCACTTATTTCTCCGGACAGAACCGGCGGATATCGAGATCTTCTTAGGATGATGTCAAATTTTACTTCTATAGTTGGTAAGCTATATATTTAATATCACAAACGCATTGTATCAATGATATAAAAAAAAAATAAGCCATTTCTTTATGATAGCAATTGTGCGTTACCCGTTATACATACATCCGCATAAATCCTCAATTTCCACTAATTACGTTTTTAGTTTAACATTAATATGCATCGTTATTATATTTGTCAAGCAGTATAGAATCACCAATATCATTCTCAAAATTGTCTGTCGCAATGTATTATAACATTTATTAATATTGTACAGTATTTTTGATTTTGTATTTTATTTATNCCGAATCACCAATATCAATCTCAAAATTGTCTGTCGCAATGTATTATAACATTTATTAATATTGTAACGTATTTTTGATTTTGTATTTTATTTATTTATTTATTTTATTTTTATTTTTTTGAGTTGCAGATACTGTTAAACCATTTCTGTCAGTTTTATCTCACATTAATTATATGACATTAATTTATAGTATACTCAAAAAATTAAATTGTAGCCAAACTGATTATATTCGTTTATATATATTTAAAAACAATCAATATTTTTTTTAATGACAGTCAAGATTTTTCCATGAAACTCATCAATCATTCAATAGCATTCTTTTTGTCAGATGGCTATTTCAACTCTGTAGCCTTTAATCTTGTTCATGTTTGCGTATTTTGATCAATAGCCTTTAAGATATTTGATACAATTATTACTAATACTTTCCTTATTTCCGTCCAAAAGGTTTCATTTATAAAGATTCAAACAAATTGGATAAATTCACAGGTAGCCTCGCTGCTAGCACTGTTTTATATAACATAACGGTCAAACTCATTATTGCACGATCCATATTTACGCAATAAAGCCATGGGACTTTAATGTTTTAAATTTCTCTATTTGTTTAATGAAACTTACTTAACAAACTGTATGTTACTAAAGCATTTTTCATGTAATTTAAAGTATGTCTTTCATATATAGCATGGACTTTATAGGAATGGACTTTCCTTTTCAATAACAAAAAAATATTTCTTTCATGTTCCAAAAATTGAAATAAGTGAATAGAACTTCAGAAATTTGAAGATTATCTTTGAAATGATTGTATACATCATACAAATGTACAAAAAAGTGACTAGAAGCAAGATAAAAAATTTTATAAATCGGTAGAGAAAATGAAAAACAAAAATTTTTAAGACGATATAGTTTTCAGGTGTACTTTGGTGTTCTTAATTTTCAACAGTCACTGATCAATAACAAACTTCCCAGCTCCTATGTTTTCTGAACATTTGTATTCAATTCGAGTGAGAATTTTGGGACAAAATGGCTATTTTCGTCAAAAAAGATAATTATTAATACAAACGTATTTTTTCTTATTTTTTTCATATTTCGATATGCAAAACTTTAAGAACAAGTTAGATATAATAGTCTGTTAAAACCGACTGCATAATACTCATTCATTTTATAGGACCATCTGAACTTAGAAGCATACTTAATTTCAGCCATAACCGATGGAACAACTAGTCATTTTCTCATTTCAATGAAATCTGGGATAAAGGTAAGTAACTAAAATTATGGAATGATTATGGCAATAACGTAAAAATGTTTAAGTACAAAATTTCAGTAGCAGCCGATGTAGTCCCCTTCTTTTATGCTAATTTCCTTGAAATCTTGAGCAAACGTTCTATGCAAAGTACCCAAAATTGTGGATCGCCTTGGCCCGTTTTCGAAAAATATCTTAAGAAACCAAATTTGATAACTCCAGCTCAAACATCACTCAACTTATCTTCCTCACGAACATACGCATAAACATAAATGTTTATGCGAATTTGAATATTTTAATTGTTATAAATCAAGTTTCATAAGAAGACATACCTTTAAATTAAGTGAACGAATTCTTTTATTTTTTCTTCGACGAAATTTACAATCAACTTAACCAGTTGTGTCATTCGCGAGGCGTCATTCTTTACTTAAGAAATGATTGCCACTTTTAAATGGAGAAAGAACTCAATAACCGGCTTATTATCTCACATTTATTATTGCTATGCTCAGTGGGAACTGAATAATTATTTTGTAATAACCTACTTTCCATGCGTTTAATGTATTTTCGAAGAAAGCAACAAATTTTTTTTTGTTTTTTTTAAATCATAGATATAGCTGCCTTACAAACCTGTCAATCACAATGAAATCCGTATTTATAAGCTTCATTGTACATCATATTATAATTGAAGAATTTATTCATTGTTTTGGATCAATGATGTAGTTGGTGCAGAATATTATCAATGAGAACAAACGTTAATATATTAAAATAAAACTAAAATTTTTCAATAATTTATTTATCGCAAATTCCAAAGAATATATTTCAATTATTTGAAAAATCGAAAGAGTTAATCGAATAATTCGATGCGCGATGAGTTTATAAATTCATCTCCTTGCAGTTAAATTCAAAAAACATTACTCTTGCAGCATGTGCAAAACTGAAAAAAAAAACTTTTTTAGAAATTACTTTTTATAACGCTTAGAAATAATTAAATTATATAAATGAAAAAAAAAAACACTTTAATAGTTTTTGCATTTTGTTTGTATTCGCTTCGGAATCACACACAACATTCTCATATGCCCATGGTACATCTTGACCGCATTTTTTAGAAATAGCGTCACGCTTACACAAAATTAAGAATAATCTCGAATGTTTTCAATGTTTTGTCAAACCTTAGACTTACAAATTGCCACGGTTGTATTGTTTTTATATGGTTTGAAAATATAAAAATTCAAAATCATAAATAATGGAACAATTTGAAAACATTTTTTTAATATATTATTTGCTTATTTGTTGAAAATAAATCTTTAAATAAGACCAAACCATAAACATTAAAATAAGACCAAATTAAATGTGACTTGAGTGCTTAATTAAAATGAAATTACTTTCCAACATTGTACAAATATGCAATTTTTTTATTTTTTTCAAATTATCTTTCTAGTATTTTTGGAACTTATCTTTTCTTGTACTTCTTTACCTCTGTAAAGCGATGTTATCCTCGGCCAACCAAGGCAGCGTAGAGTAAGTTACAATAATT
This sequence comes from Cirrula hians, assembly GCA_001015075.1. Lineage (NCBI taxonomy): Eukaryota > Metazoa > Arthropoda > Insecta > Diptera > Ephydridae > Cirrula > Cirrula hians. The sequence goes on from JXOS01021385.1 coordinate 6,049, forward strand.
CATTCATATACATATTCATAGATGTAATCATTGAAACTTGTTTAGTTTACCTACTTTTTCATTTGCTGTTCATCTTTCAATTTTATGTTTGCTTGCTTGTGACTTTTAATATTCTATATGTCTACTACCATTCAATGTGTGCTAATACAGTATTAATAAAGCGAATTGAAATTTATAAATTACATAAGAAAAAATTAGGATTCAGAAGATCGCATCAACATGGTAACTATCATTTTATCTCACGCGGTATTTGTAAATTAAACTACACTAATGTTGATTCCTAAGTTAAACTAAATATATATGTTACTTTTAGCAAATTAGAATATATTAGTATCGGTGCACAAGTTAATATATATTCTACTTTTAATATTTCGCAAGCATTAGATGATAAGCGGAGAAATTAAGGAGTTGAAAATATGGATTCTATTTTGATAATAATTAATTGATGATAATTAATTCAATAGTGTATTAAAAATAAAGCAACAAACCCTGCTTAAAATTTCTGTTTCCAGAATTGAAAAACAAAGACTGGTCAAATTTCCAGATGATGATGACCAGCAACATAAACAGTTCCGTGACCAGGAAACTGACAAAAGTACGCCGATGGATAGAGAAAGTGAAGCAAAACGTATACTTGAGGAGATAAATAAAATAAATCAAGCATTGGGATATATTAAGAAACATCCAATTCAAAATAAATTTCCACATGTACTAGACTCAAGTCAATTTTTATTTCCAAAACCAGCTTATCATCCATTAAATGCACAGACCCATCAAATTGCTGGTAGTAATGGTGCGACAATTCTCGTGCCATCAATTCGTGCAGCAAATTTATATGGCCGTCGCCATATACAGAATAATGATTCCAATATAATGATTAATTACAAAGAATCAATGCCACAAAAAACAGTGAGAAGCAAATTTATAAGTAACAATCATGAATTCGCTCTAAACGAAAATAATAGAAAGCATCAAAACATATCTAACGCGCACTTGCGTTACCGATCAAATCAGTTTAATGCAGCCACATCACCACAGCCCGCTAAAGACAAACAAACATTATTAACACATTTTATGGTACCAGTGCGTTTATATAAGCTAGATAAAGAGGAATTCATCAAGAAATATTCACCAGAGGAATATCGAAAAAAGGGTTATAAAGTTGTTGGCGAGATTGATCATTTATTTTCCCATTATACAAAATCAAATAAGAATGGTAAACGTAACCCGAATGCAACAAAAAACTCCCCAAAATATCATCTATTCTTTTTTCCACATGAATTAACTTTGAATGAAATTGCTGAGATTAAGAGAGAACAAATTAAACATGACGATTCACTGCAACAGAATTCCAGACGTGAAGAGAAAGTTAGAACAATACAGCGACAAGCAGCTGGGATAGAAAAAACTAATTTGAATAAAACGATGCAATCAACTCGAAAGCGTGTGACAGTAAAACCCATAACTAATGGAACAAAAGCTCCCCTTTCTAACAATGCCAATATACATTTACAGCCAGCACCGCCAAGTATCAAAAATAATTTATCAGAAAAACAGAATTCTGTTACTAAAATTTCAAATAATAATTCAAGTAAAGTAAATACTTTACTTAATAGTCCATCTGCGGTAATTACTGACAATTCGGATAAAAGTGCAGCCAATGGCACTACAACGACTAATTCCATCAAATCAGCATTTCAAAATATATTTAAATTTCCTTTCCGTCAAGAAGCTAAGCCCGTTATTTCGGAACAGACAAATTTTGAACCTATACCTATTAAAATTCCCGAAAAGACTTTCTTTAACTCACAATCCTTAATGCCATCAAAACCAACAGTTCTGTTTCAACACCAGCACCATAATCCAACTGCAATCGATACCGATTTTGCGCTTGATTACAAATGGGCTGACGAAGATGGAAATGAAAGCAGTAGCGTAGGAGATGAGGAATACGCTGGCGGTTCATCTGAACAATCAGAAAAGCAATTATTTGGTAACTTGCATTCACAACATCATCAAACACAAAAAGAGGCCATGCGTCATGGTGGAATCATTATACAACGATTGAAAGTCCGCAAGGGTGGCATAGCTATTGCAGGCCCAGGTGGTGTTGCTACAGCAGGAAGTGGTGGAACTGCAATAGTTGGGCCTGGTGGCTATGCGTTAACACATCCACGTAGTTTAACAATAGCTGGTCCTGGAGCCAAAATCATTGCAATACCACCGAACATCGATCTAATGGATGCCTTAACGCGTACAAATCTTTACCAACAAACTTTTCCTCGTGAGGGTAAAATTGTAGCAACAGGCCCGACAGTTTATTACTCACCAGCGACAAGAGGAACTGAAGATATATTATAAAATTTTAGAATGCAGCCAGCTGTTACCAATCGTTGTTTACCTATCTTCTTCTGTATGAAATGGATTTATAAACACAGACAGAAAGTTAACTTTAAAAAAATAAAAATTAATAATAATCAAATTAAACAATAGTTTTCAATTAGTTGAATAAAAAGTATGCATGAAAAATATTCAACCAAAGTAAAAGTATGTAAATTTTATAATATTGGTAATGCCAGTATGTTATCAGTCATGATTGTCGCGTTATTTGACCCATGGTGTTACTGATTGGTGAAATTCAATTATAAAAGAGTAGTTTCGTTAATGTACTTTTTGAGAATATTGTGTTCCATAAATATAACTTGTATCTTGTTATTTCAACAATGCATTAATGCTTCCACCGTAACTTAATGTATTTTAAAATTGATTGTAATGAACCTTGCATAATTTAAATAAAAAAATATATAAATAGCATATATTTATACCTAATTTAAATTTCATCCACAGCATAGAGTTCAATCAGAATGTTTATATACGTATTGCTAGAAAACAAACATATCTACATCCATCCATGTTTCCAAATTATCTAGGCTTCTGTATCTGCATATTCACTGAATTTCAAGTAGATAGAAACATTCCACCTTAACATTTTAACCCATTCATTTTCCTTATCTCCATTCATTACAAACAAATATATAAATCTGTTCATTACTTGGGAGTAATTGTACATTAACAAATAAAATATATGTTCTGTACATTTAGTTTGGCTAAAACAAAATGTTAAACATCTTTATCGTTCTTTTTTTTTTTTTTTTTTTTTTTTTTGTTTTCTTATTTTATACACATTACAACTCATTTTTTTGACATATATGAATTCAATACCATATTATATATATTCGAAATTTTTATTTTTTGTGTTGCTTAAATGGTTAAATGCTAGTTTATTGTTTATTTGCTTGTACGAAAACTCTCTTCTTTCAAATATAATATAGCTCTATATTATATATAAAAATATAAAAATAATTAAATGTAGTTAATACCACTATGTTAAATAATTTTTTTTTGCTGTCTTGAAGGGATTTTTTATTTCACATTACTTTTAACGATTGGAATTGCGTATTTCAAATAAATTAAATAACAAGATCCCTTCTATGAATATACAAATGGTTAATGAACAAAACATTATCAAAAAATAAATTCAATTTAAATTAAATTTATCATATATTCTTAAATTTATACTAAAATATTTTTTTTTTTATTTTAAGCATTGGATTTCATATTTATAAACATATTTTCTTAGAGATTGTTATTGATGATATAATATTTATATCCAAATGTAAATTTGAAAAATCGATTATATAAAATCTGTAAATACAATTTAGTATAGTGAATTAAAAAAAACAAAATATTTTTACTAGTAAAATTATGTTATAATAATGTTATTATTACATATGTAAATATGTTTTTACGACCAATGCATGCCAAAAACATCCGTATAAATTATTTGTACAATATTAATATATGCAAAATACATTATATTCTCAATTACATCTTATTATAACTAACGTTCTTTTATTTTTTGTTGAAAACGTTATCTACTCTGTCGTTATAAACCAATCGATAAAAGCTTGAAATCACTTAATTGGCTTTACAACAATCAAAATTCACGTACGATTAAGAAATTGGAAAATGTTAATCCGACACAAACTCAGCTGCAATATCAATACGATTGGAATTTGCATCCATTTTTTATATCTCCAAAATTTGGTGCATACTTTTTATACGACCAATCACATTTGCTGCCTCCATTTTATAGTACTGTTCTACCAATTGACAATAAGAAATCGAAAAATTCCCAAAATGAAATTTTTTCAACGAAGACACCACAAAAAATAAGTTTTAAGACAAAACTTGAATATAAAGACTCAACAACAACACGCCCTGTGTTTAAAGCAGAATCGGACAAGCTGGAAATAAAACAAAAGGATGGCAATTTTGAAAACGATTCTCGCCTCTTTCTGAATAAGGATCAACCCAAAACGAATGTTATTACTGGGGAAATGTTACCCAGACCAGGCAAATTACACCTCCGTATATCAGGAGTTGAGGCCAATAAACCTCAAACACACTTAATCGAATCTTTAACTGCAGGTATGCTTCAACCAGAGATGCATAGTAATCAAGGTGATTTGAATAGAACTGCTATGCTCAAAGTTGAAGCTAAAGGGCATATAACAACTATGGGTAATATACCTCAAATACCTTTTCAAACTTATTTCTTGCCTTACTTGCGACAAAATTCTACAAAAAATAATCAAATAGCTTCTCTAATATTGTCGCCGAATTCAAAAGCCATTGTGGGCAATGGAGGCACTGCAATATCAACACCAATATCAAGAGCGTTTTTAAAAAAAGATGTACCCACAAACGTTTATTTTAACCCCGAGTCTGTTGCTATAGCAGGTGTTGGCGGGAAGGCGCATGCACAGGCTGACCTCGAATTAAATTTATACCAATGAAAATCGAATGAAATTATTCATATAGTCTAACTATTCCAAGTAAATTCGATAAAAACTTCATTAGCATAAATTTAGAATATTTAATGAATAAATATATCGTTTAGATGTGATATTGTATATTATCTTTTTTGAGAATTAATAGTTTTTATAAAATAGGTTAAAAGTCACATTTTGTTAATACGTTCATTCGAAAATCGTTTACTTTTATTTTCAAACACTTTCCTTTCTCTAGTAAAGCTTTTCAAGTTGTATTAAAATATTATAATAACTTAAACATTATACTTTCAATATATAAGGGCTCTTACTTATAAGAAACAACATTAACACTACACTGTTATGCATTGAATTGTCTTGGTTTCTAATAAAATTAGTTAAAACTATTTTCACACATACATTAAATTGTTGATCTTCAAAAAAAATTTTAGTTAATTATTCTAATATAAATATACACTAATGCACACTATTGACACTATTTTGCCACACCATATTTAACATAGACACAGACACAATGTACCTACCGTTTTCATGGAAACTTCTCTACCTTATTATGGTGCTCTAAGTAAGCAATTTTACCAAGCAAATGTTCCTAGGAATGCCGAGAGTGCTGTTGATATAAAAAAAATTGAAATGACACTCAAACAGCATCAAGAAAACTCAAATTTAGGAACAGACAAGATTGTGCATGCAAAAGCCTCCCCATTGACATTATATGACACAGATCAAGGTGGTCAGAATATCTTACCTGCTTCTACTTTTGAAGAAGATTTTCAGAAAATACAACTTGCTGCAGCGCGCCTAGTGGAAATTCAAGAAGTGGCTAAGCGAAAAGGTATTTTAACTCCCGAAGCGAATCAAATTTATGCAAATAGTTTGCTGGAACTAGGACAGGCAGCGCAAAATCTGGCAATGTTGCAACAAACAGGAAAAATAAAGGATTTTAGTATTTTATTACAACCATCTTCATTTTTGCTACAAAAACAGCCGCCGGAGGCAACCGATCAAAGGGTGGAAGTTGATGAAGTAACTGAATTTCAGTTGAGTGAAAGTGATTTGTTTCCACCAAATTCTGAGGATCCATATGAAGATTCTAATGACTCTGTAGCAATCAATGCACCGAAAAAGGATGCCTCAGTTGCTGAGGCAAAACCAGTTGGTATATGGAATTTTTAGAATATTATAAACTAGGATTTAATGCTTAACTTCATTCTCCAGGGCTTTCGATCGTAGGTGAAGGTGGAGTCGCTTCATCGAAACCAAATGCTGTTGCATTATCTGGACGCAATGGACTAGCAGTGGCATCACCGAAGGCTACTGCAATAGCTGGTGTTACACCCGAAGAAGCCGCTGCCTATAGCATATCTTTGGCTAACCGAAATCAGATAGTAATTAAGGGTAATTCACGACTGCCATATAATAACAATGATAATGATTATAATGACGTTGTTGTGGTATCTGGAGTACCTTCATATACACGTAAGGCAGGACTATTAGATAATAAGAGTTATCCGCAAGTAACTTATTCAGAGTTAGAGCCTCAGCATAGTGCCGCTGCAAGCCCAGTTGGACAAGGGAACGCAAAAATTAATAATGACTTTTCTACTCGCCCAAAACAGTTCCGGAATTATTACCCGCAATTTCTTTACAAATTCTCTTGACTCACGTATATATAGTTAAACATCTCCCGAAAAACATCACATTTTTTAATTGATGTGATTGATTTATTTCATTATATAAGTAATGATTGATTTATTTCTGTGTGTGGAAATATTTTTTCATTGTAAATCACTAGGTGCTATATAAATAAAAACATTTTATCATTATTATTATACATGAGAATTTTTTTGTCATTATATATATATATATATATATAGATAATATTAATTCATTGTCGTTGAACCCAAAAATGTTCTAAGGATATAATATACTCATTTATAAATCATGCACTGCGCGTAAAAGTGCCATACTAAATTCAAATAGAACGGTTCACCAACTAATGATCAAAAAGCATGCATCATATTTTCGAAAGTGATGTTTTTCAATAATCTAAAACAATTCCCATCAAATCCCCTAAAATTCACTGAATAATGATCCCAATGATAACTCATCCTTTCCAAACTGAATTATGATAGTTATCTAAAGCACACGACTTTTTGGATTTCCGATAACCTTTTTTGTCATGACAGGCACTCTGATAACAATTGAGCACTGTTCAATTAAATGCACTTCAAAACATTTTGAAACTTAATANTTGAGCACTGTTCAATTAAATGCACTTCAAAACATTTTGAAACTTAATAAATAAAACCAAAAAAGAATTTCTTCGATGTTCCATGTTTGTATCATTTAATTAAAATAACTTATATTTGGAACATACTAATTAGTGAGCACAACCTGTTACAGGCTTATGTTATACCGGCGACATTTTTCCACTTTTTATTTTTTCTGCTACGTGCCAGTACCTTATTCCTAGCATTCTGCCGAAATCTTAATGTTGGTCAGTCCAATACAGGTTCAGCATTTCTCTACAGCGTTTATCACCGCTTATTTGGGAATCTAACAGCATACAAACTGTTTTGGCTTGTCCATAGCGGAGCCGTTATGTTTTTATTCTCTTGACTATGTGGTAGAACTCATACAGGTCAGGATTGTCCCAGAAGCGTCCAATAATC
>JXOS01021394.1:184-14378 GCA_001015075.1 Cirrula hians
AGACTTTTCTACCAAAGAGGTAAATTGCACATGTGGAAGGCTAGCGAATTGTTTTAGCTCTGACACAGTACCAGCATTATTTAATAGACTTAGATCATAACATCACTGCCTAAATCATAATACTCGTATAAATGAGTCAGAACCAGCGAATGAACTGGTTGAGTTACAACACAATATTGGTACTTCCAGAAAGGAAAATCAGTTAAAATAAGGAATCCGGAACACACGCAATATATCTAATAACCGCAAAGTCAGACTCCGTAGATCTATTGATGAGTACCAGGTACAGGGTCATATATTCAATATGATTAAGTAGACTGGTTCAGGTTTTTTGCCTATTTAAATTTAATTTATACTTTAAAATTCATAATAATATTCATTATGATTTTGTATATTAACTTTAGCATACTAAGTTCTATAACTCTAACAGTTTTCAAATAATTCGATTAAATTATTAGCTGATTTAGGGATGGTCATTGCTACAAAATCACTAGGAGCGTATGCAAACTATTAGCAATTAAAATATTTTGCAATAATTCTAAAAGATCTTATGTGCTATATATTAAAGCGCTATGCTGCCATGGTTTCAATAACTTATTTCAAGCTTAGAACGGAAACACAAGTTCATCGTTTTGCCATGCTGTTGGCAATGTCGTAATTGTTTGCACTTGTTAGTTTCAAGAGATTTGCATGTTAATGAAGTGCTTGCTTGAAATACCATGGTGCACGGAGCGTCATCACTCAAGTATGCCAACATATTCAATCATAGCATCAGCTTTAAGCCATGAGCTGGCAACTTTACTTTTAAAAGATTAATTTACCAACATCAAACTATGCCGATTTCAGAAAACGAAGCACAATTTTGCTTACACACATACACACAGTAATATAATGAAATAAAGTTATCACCTGTTACACGGGCGCTGCACTTGCATAGCGTTTCCAACACTCAGCTTTGCACCTCAGCCGCTTCAATATCAACAATAACAACGCGCAACACAAATTGCATTACAAAAGTTTGCTCAACTAACACATCTGCCTACATCACACACGTACCACACAATCATAGTCACACTTGCAGACAACAGAGCAAACACTTGCTTGCAATTGCATACAGAGTAAGACAAATAGAAATATCAACAGCAACAGCGCCACGTTATCAACAACATATTCATTCAATTAAATTAATTGCACTTTACGTAGTGTTGTATTTGCTGCGTATACACACACACAGAGAACAGCTGCTGCGCAATCAGTGCCATAAGCGAACGCAATCAAGCAAACACTCTCAATGGCTGCGTGCAAAAAAGTAGCACTGCTTGCAGCGCTTGATCAATGCTGACTAACTAAGTGACTGGCTGACTGTGCAACTGGCTGTGAGTGCACGCCAGCTGTCATGTTGCCGCTACATTCCTTAATTATTAACAACATAGTGCCGCACATGCACACAGCTGCCGTGTAAAATATTCAACACACAGCTTGACTGTCGTCATTGACATGCTGCTACATCCGACCTTATGAGGCAACGGCACATGGCATGCTCATTGAATCAGTCACATAATTGCATTTAATTGCAACAAATTGACTTTTAATGTGTATGTATATGTTGGCATTGGCAGCTAGCGCTTGTTATTGCACATGTTCGCTACGAAATGTGCGTTCATCTCACTGCAAGTATTTCATATTAAATTAATAATAACATTGTCTATTTATTGAGCAATTATTCATTGGTCATTGTTAGACAAATGTTTTCAAATCTGTGCTAACGTTTATCATAACTGTGCATTAAATGAACTAATTTATATATATTAACAGTTGAAGGCAACCAAAGTTATTTGAAAGATTACCAATGGCATTTTAATCTATTCTATTTAACACAATTAATATTACTCATACGACGTGTGCGTTTTTGCGCGTTCTTAAAGTAAGATGTATGGAACATGGCGCTTTCAGTTGAAGAAATTGTTTAAATAATTTAATTAGTGTTTGAATTTAATTCATTTCATAATATGCAGTTTGTGATGGCCATTTAAACATTGATTTATAATAACACAATGTGGGTTATATGTATTTCTTGGATGTTCGAAAAATTTCTATTAAAATGTCACCAAAAATGAAACACTTTTTCTTGAATTTGAAACTAACCTCAAAATCATATTGAAATTAACCTCAAAATCCTTTTTGGGGATAATATGATTTCTAATTCCCTGCTAAAGGTAAACCCCTTTATAAGGCATCAAAGTTTAATTTCCCACTAAAAGTCGTAACCAAAAATAGTCGATTTTTATTTTGGTACAATTCGGGTCACCTTAATTTTGTATAAATCAAAAAAGAAATATTCAATGTTGAAAATTAGAAGTCAAATAATAATGCAACTTTTGGCTTAAAATGCTTTTATACTGGACTGAGCCTAATATATCTGAAATCTGCACTAAATACACAGCTGTGTATTGACTACTTCAATGTCTGATCACCAACTCCTTTAAGCATTCTTTAATATTATGTTGAGCACTACTGTATAATCATCAAACACAATACTTTTAATTAAGACTTACCCAGCTTTGATGTATATGCTACCATAAGAATAATATTGTACAGAGTTACCTACATAGTAGACTCTTCCGGCGCCATCATTACATTTTGACTATAATCGACCACATGTCAATCCGATGGTGTAAGCCGACCCCGCAGATGATGGAAAACTTGTCAGTCTCTGTTTAAAAGGGGCCAGAGCAAATCCATCTGTTTGTGTTCAAATTGCTGAAACAAACAAAGGGCTCTTCTGAAACTAAACGATAAATTCAGATGTCTTGTGTCAAAAACTGAACAAATTGCATGAAAATCAATCAACGAAAAACGCCCAGAATCGGGAATTCGGTGTCATTTTTCCTCATGAAACGTACATGTTTCATCACTCACCAAAGATTTTTGGAGCTTGATTCGGGAGTGATGGTACATCCATCATATAGCCCAGACTTTGCCTCATCAGATTACCATTTAAATTGATCTTTGGATGGTTAAATTTTCGATAGCGAAGAGACTATAAATTCGCTCTTAGTTCCGTTTTTCGCTGATAAAAACCAGAAGTTCCACGAACACGGAGTCATGGAGTTACCATAAAGACAGCCTAAGAACACTGATGAAAATGGAAAATATATCATTGATTAATGTTCATTCGGTGTATTTAAAATAACATCTTGAAATTGTATGAAAATTTCGCAAATTTTTTTTCGGACTACCCAATATATAGCTTCCGAGATATACAACCATTCACTGGTGCAAGGAAATGATCTTCAGGCGGCTGCCGTTCTTTTTCATGAATATTATTCTTCCTCTCTTAGAAAGGTGATTTTGTAGACAAAATTTGACGTTCATCTGGAAATACACAAGTTTTTTACATTTCGAATTTCGAAAAAAGATTGCTGGCTTTCTAATTGGTTGTAGCTCGCGGAAGGTGGTGTTTCGGTTATGTATATTAGGCACGCCAGGAAATAATGCCTTAAATTTTTATATACGTCGCCAATGAAATAGGCATGCGTTTGTAGAATGAGCGATCGGACATCTAACAAAGTATTTACCGATATCATCACAACCATTGCAGAATTCGAAATAACGATGTCCGTCCATCCGTTTCTCTCCGTCAGCAACACTTAAAGAGAACGCGATCGGCTAGAATTACCAAATTCGCATATAATAATAATCTATAGAAAAATGTTAGATCAAATTTTCAACTTGGACCTGATCAGATCAATACTTAGTTATTCCTTATTTCGTTATTAGGTAAAATTCGTAAAATCTAAGTGTGTTCGAAAAATGGTTGTGAATGAATAAAAATCAGTACCTCCAGTACGTCTATAGGGTCCCTATAGAAATTTTAATGTAGATTTACCCACAGTTATAATTTCAACTTTATAACATTGCAGTAACGAGTGAACATAAATATATTCAAAAATTGTAACAAAAATGAGCAAGATTGGATGAAATTTCAAGGTACCTCCAGTACACGTATATGGTCACAAAATAGGGTTTGAAGCAAATTTAGCTATAAAAAATCATCAAATTCAACGAAAATTTAGGATTGAGTTATCATAATAATGACCAAATTTTTCAGCAAAAATAAGTAAGATTGGATGATATCAGAGGTACTTCCAATACACAATTGTGGTCTGAAAAAAGGGCATAAGGCAAATAGGGCCAGCAAAATTGATCAAGTTCATCGAAATTTTATTATTGTGTCATCAAAATTATGATCCGTATTTGTATTAAAAACGCACATTATGTGATGGAACTCAGAGATCCCCCAATACACCTATGTGGTACGAAAAGAGGGTGCTGAGCAAATTTGAATAGAATTATTCTAAATGTTTTGGAAGCGAAATATGTCGAACTGTCGTCCGTCGCCGATTGAAACATTCTTATTTGTTTCAGATGCCATCAACAAGCCTTTGAAAGCTATGATTTATGTGGAAATGCAGTCTGCTAATACCGATCGTCATACTATCAAATGTGTTAAAGATTTCATTTAATTTATTTTTGCAATGGAATAAATATTTTTAACTATTTTGTGTTTATGTTTTAAGTTCGGCTTTGTTAAACTTTGTATTGCATGGTCCATCTATTCTATTTTCTTAAAAAAACAGACAATTCATTTAGATCAATGCACATTAGACTAGTATAACGTTGGAGAGATATTATACGAAAATTGGCATCTTCTTCTTAACTGTCTTATACCATTCACGGTTTACCATTTCCAATTGGCAGAACATTCGTTACATATTGCTTAGCTATGTCTACTTAAATCTGCTGATTTATACTTAAATTTTTGTATTTTCGTGTCAAAGGAATTCCTTAAAATATATTAAATATAATTTAATTAATCCTTCTTTTGTTCAATGCATGTCGTGTATCCTTCCATATCCTTCTTAATATTTATAGTTGAATTTTCCCAAAACTTGTTTCTTTTTGTTCCAAGTTGTAGCCCACGCTGCTTCAATGAGATTTTCATGACATATNCTTTTGTTTCACGCTGCTTCAATGAGATTTTCATGACATATTGTCGCCTCATTTTAAAAATATTCCTTGATTCTCAGAGGGAGTATCAATTATAACGCATTTTGCTCATGCTCTCGGCATTGTAACCAATGACTTGAGATTATATGTTGTATTCGATTTTCAACTTTTGATTCAATTGAGGAGTGGTTCGACTAAGGATGCTGCAAAAACGTCAATCAATTCCTTTTTATTCATATTTCGTTCGGTTTCAAGGCCAGTGTATGGGTTTTCCTCAAGATAACGCTCATGGTATTATTCTTTGTACCCTTAAGTAACTTTTGAACGTCTCGTCCTAACCAGTTTCAAAAGACAAACAGTACATTTTGTGTTGAACTGTTCCACTAAAAGAAAAGATTCTCAAGGAATTTTTGAGTAAGGATCTGGAAGTCTGACGTATTAATAGTGCTTAATGATAGACATTAAGTTGTTGGTCAATAAATTCTACCCGTCTATTTGTGCTTATTTGTTTCAGTTGAATCAGGTTTATGTGTTATTTAATATGGGTCATGCCTGAACACAATTCTGGGGCTAAAAGGTGTGCGACCTCTAGAAATTTCGTAGTTCTTCTATCCATCAGCCATAGACTGAGGGCATCAAAGGTTTTTAATGAAGTATTTAGAACATAGAATGCATTATTTCCGGTATTATATTTCTTAGGAACATGTTCAAAGAATCGGACACCAATGCTATTAAGTGATGTCAATGTATTAATCCGCTTGTTTGTGTTCACAAGAAGTCAACTCAAAGTTCATCAAGATCAATGAAATTTGGTTTCCGAACATTACTTTCAAACAGCCAGAGAACATGCAGAATCGGTGCATAATTACAGGTTTTCCCGTTGGTGATAATACCCGATTTTATGGAAATATGCACAAAAGCCCGATAATTATGTGGCTTTTAGAATTTTTAGTTATTGGCATAACAATCTATTATTATATATATATATTATATTATTTCATCTGAATTTACGGAAATTAGGCATTGTTTAAAAACATTTATATTTGAATGCTTTTATAAAGCAATTAAGTGATATTGTCGGNCTCAACGTTTTGGGGACGTTTTATCCTCAATTTTAATTTAATGAATTATTTCATCTGAATTTACTGAAATTAGGCATTGTTTTCATATTTGAACGCTTTTATAAAGCAATTAAGTTATATTGTCGGTTTGGACCCACTACTACATGTATTTTGATTTGGAAATACTTTTCAGCTGTACTTTAGAAACAAACTAATGTGAAAGCTGTGAATGGGGAAAATGAGCCTAGGCTAATCCGTTCAGTATTTACTGCAAACGTGTTAATTGCCAAATGATTCCTTATTTCCATTTTTCATGTGGAGTAAATTATTAATTTATAATTTTCTAGAGATACTTTAAATATGGATGGAATCGGTCTAAAACTTTAGATATCCATTATAGAACCATCTACCCAAAATCGATAAATATACATTTTTTTCGAATAACTTTGTAGTTATAACTTCATTATTAATTTTACAATGTAATTAGCTTTTTCCACTACACACCCAGATCAAATATTTTGAATACCTCCAGAACAACGCTNTCAACACACCCAGTTCAAATATTTTGAATACCTCCAGAACAACGCTAGGCCGTTGAACAAGAAAAGTTGAGCTTTTCATAGCTATACGTTTGAAAAATCGATTCGAATATATAAGCATGAATTTTAATTCGGATATTGTTTTTCTCAGTAAGAATTTGATTCAATGAAAACTTGCTTGGCATTCAAAAACATCAAACTCTGGACCTACAGAATAAAAAATAATGGGCAGCAAGTCATTTTATCAGTGTGCTATGATCNAAATAATGGGCAGCAAGTCATTTCATCAGTGTGCTATGATCAAGATTAGGACTAATGACCCTGCAATTGCAGAACTAACGTTGTAACCACTGACCTTGACAGCTGGATGCCTTTCAGTTCACTAACAGCTCACTACGCTCATAAATAACAAGCCAACAAGTCAGTTGGGTCAGTGGTTGGAAATCTTCGCTCTTAGTTGGCGTTTGAATAGCAGATTGATAATTTCCTTTGATCGTTGATTATAATAATTAATATATTCCGATCGATAAATTATAGACGAACTTCAAAGAATGTTATCAATTGCTGACATAAACCATACCAGCAAAAAAGAAGAAGCTAATGTCACTGAATATTTTAAGATCGGCAGTAATTCTCTTCCATTTCATTGTACAGCAGTTTGACAGAGGCAGTGGAGGAGATACTCGTAGTTATCAATAGAGCCTAAGCATTTACAAAACATGAATTGGAAAATTATTCACAGAGAATGGGAAGACGTTATTGTTTGTTTTTTCACTTTTCAGTTAAACGGCTGGAGGTATTATGGGTTTGTTCAAAGTATGTAATGCATAGACATAGTCATGTCCATTAGGCCGACTATCTGTCTGTCTGTTATTTTTTCTGTGATCTGGAATCTTGATCAGTTGTTGAGTTTAATTAATAATAGATTAGTTTCTGAATATATTTTGTTAAAAGTAAGTTCAAGTTCGTGAATGGGAAAAATTGGTCCTGTTGTAACTTAGGCGTTATTACGTTAGTGGCGTATTATTCTGCAGTACAAGCGAAATCAGTCTACAATTTTCGCATAGGCGTTTTCTCCGATTTCTTTTAAACGAGCCATTACTAGTTGTTTCGTCAGAAAATTATTGAAGTATTGTATTTTTGTAAAATTTTGATTTTTCTTAGAATGATTGACTGATGAATATTATGTAATCGGTTTTGACCCATTATTACACCGATCTCATTGATATGTTGTACAAAACGTTAAGAATTTTGGTGCGAACATATTGTTGGTATTTTAGCTTTGAATTCACTCAACGCTTACTATTTCAACTCATAGCACAATTTAGTATTTTCTGTTTTTTTTTTTTTTAGGCAAATATAAATATTTCAAGTTAACATCATCAAATGTTTTGGAGCCCTCAACTTTTTTAAGTTTTTGTTAAAGTATTTTATTTCTGCTGGCATTTATTCCTTAATCAAAATTATTGCAAGTGAATTGATTACTAAAATAAAAAAAATTCGAAAACTAAGAGCTGGAATTGCTTGAGTAACAAACGCAAAAATGCGCTCTTGTGCGAAAAGCCGCGCGGGTAGAGATAAGCGTAAGAAGTGCCCGAAACCAGTGCCGCCACCAGTGCCAGCGAAAAAGTATGACTACATTAACATTAAAGAAGCTGCGCTGGCCATATTTTGTAATCCACTGCTAGATATGCTGGCTGATGTGTCGCTGGAGTTCCTCCAAGAATATAATATTAACTCCCTGGATAGAGTAATGGCGACCGAAGAGCATATACCTATGTTTGAAGCAATCCTTAAATTCCGTAAACCAATGGCAAAGCTAGAGGCCGGTGGCTCGGGTCTTCGAACAGCGCGGATTGTGCAGGCCATACTCAAAAAGCCGCTGATAGTGGCTTACTATGGCGCTGTTGGCACCGACGAGAATGCGACCAAGCTAATTGACATGTGCAAGAAGGCCAATATCAATATGAACCTGCAGGCGCAGGAAGAGTCACCGACAGGCACCTGCGCTGTGCTGCGCACAGGTCTGAATCGCGCAGTTGTGACAAATCTTGGCGCTGCACAGCTATTGACGCCAGAATTCTTTGAAGAGCCTTTAATTAGGGAAACAATACTCGAAGCAGAGTACTTCTACATAACTGGTTACTTTTTATCGCTTCATCCGGAAGTTACTGAAAACATTATGCACTTTGCATTCGAAACCAATCGAATCGTGGCGTATAATTTGAGCTCACCGTCTCTCTATAACGATAAAATAGAAGTATTGCAATTGTTAATTCCCTTTATAGATATTATCTTTGGCAATGGCTTGGAAGCTGAAGCGTTTGCACGTGCCAATAGCTGGGATGATAGCAACATAAAGGACATAGCGCGCAATATACAAAAATTGCCAAAGGTAAGCATGCTGCCGCGTCTTGTCATCATTACGAACAAATCGCGACCCATCACAGTTGCAACGGAATACACAGTGCAGGACTATCCAGTGCGCAAGCTGAAGCGGGAAGATATAATTGACGATAGCTGCTGCGGTGATGCATTTGTAGCTGGTTTTTTAACGCAGTACATGCAGAAGATGCCCTTGCAGCTGTGCATGCGTGCCGGCATTTGGGCAGCCACTGAAATAATTCAGCGCCTGGGCAGCAACTTGACCAAATTCCCCGACTACATGCAGCGCTGCAAGTAGTGCCAGTGTAGTCTTGCCCACGCCACTAGTCATAAATTCTAATCTGCACTCGTCGCGTGAACTCAGGCAGCAGTCTAGTCTCTTTTAAGGCCAATTAACTATTCTTAGAAAACATATTTAAGAATTTTCGTTTAATTTCTTTCAATTTTTTAATCAAGTTGACAGTTATTGTGCGAAAATCTAAAACATTTGATTGTGAGTATAGCTTAAAAAATTATGAAGTTATATAAATCAAGAAATCTAATAATTATACTAGAAAATTTTTAATTACTTTAACGTAAAAAGTTGATGGCATTTGTATTCTGAACACGGAAACATGTATTGCAATAATTGCAGACAATGATTATTTTTACAATGTCTCCTGCGATGTTACTATTCCTGTCATGGCATCCTTACAGGATTACTCCTACATATCTGTCCTCTGTGTTGCCGTTAAGCTGATCTACTTCAGAGACAGTCATCCGCGTTTGGAGTGGTTCAATGGGGCTCTGTCACTGTTCATCCTTTCATGATAAGGTTCTCAACGTTGTGGGCTGCTCTCGTACAATTAAGCTATCTGTCGAACGTGCAGCTGATAAAGGGGCTGTCATGATGCAGTCTGTCCTCGCTACCCCGGACATTGACAGATATGTAACGTATCTTATCATTCTGGCGACCACAAAGTGGAAAAATGTCAGAGCTCAAGCAGAGCTTCAGCGCGTGAGTAGCTCGTAAGCAAGACCACAATAGTCTGGAATGATGTTGTTTCACCAAAAAATTGAACAACATGCTTAAGAGAAATTAGGAGATGATAAGGTTGATACTACAACGATTCGTGCGAAGACAATTGGCAGAGTGTTTAAACGGTTTATGCTGATATGTGTAACACTCTCAACAACTGATTGGACATCTATCAAACAAATACCAATCACTAGAGGACCACCGGAGCTAAGTCCTTCAGTCTTCTTGAAAGCTGAAACTAAAATGAAAGGATTATCCACTGTTGGAACAAAGGTTAAAGTTTTGATCAATATTTTGGGTACATGTTAGTTTTCATGATAGCATCTAAGAAGTATCCGAAATTAGAGGCATGACTGCAGCAAAAGAGCAAAATTTTGAAAGAAAACAAGTAAGAATATTACAGTCAACTTCGGCGACATTCAGATACACGTTTCTCCCGGAATATTTATTTTTCTGTTAAATTTTGCTCAGAGCCTCTATTCTGTGTATTGGAAGTATGTCTGACTTTCATCTAATCATGTGAATGACAATAATAGCTCAATACTAAAATTTTGTCGAACTTGAGTAATTTTTCTGTCTAAATTTGCCTCGAACCTTCTTTTCGAAATTAAAAGTTGTACTGGAGGCATCTCTGACTTTCACTCCTTTTCCTCATTTTTGGTACACTTAATGACTATATATATTTTCACCGAATTTAGAAATTTTATAAAATGTAAACGAAAACTTCTATTGGGATCATATAGTACTGTTAGAATTCCTGAATTTTATTAAATCACAACCATTGTTGGAACACAGCTAGTAATTGTGAATTTCTAATAACAAAATTACATTCCAAAATAAAAACCTTTACGGCTCCAGTAGAGTTAAGGCCCAATTTTGAGTAAACAAGTCTTCTGGAAGTACCCGAAATATTTTAAGACATGCTCAAATCCCTCTCTGTAGTTTTTGCTGACGGACGGACTGATGGAAAGACGGACGGTTGGATAGACAGACGGACGGACAGACGGATGCCCGGACGGACAGACCGACGGACTGAAAGATGGATGGCTAAATATCTGTTGTGATGCTGATCATATCGGTATAAATTAAGAGATTATAAAATAAAAGATTCTGGGTGTTAAAAACATACGTAAGATCAACTTATATACACTTTGCCAATTTTATTGGCGACGAATATAATGACGGATTATGCATATTGATTTACTTCAACAACTTAGATGTTATCAAATATTACAAAATAATTTGTTTTTCGTTTTCTACCAAATCTTACCATATTGAAGTAATTTTATTTGGAAACTGAACTACACCAACATCATGAATGAAATCAAAATTCATAAAAGCACCTGTGGGGAATTTGGTGGCAACGTCTTGGCAGCACAGGTCAATGAAGATAACATCAAGGATATGAAAGAAAATGAAAGGATTTAAATACAAGCGGATCGCTACATTTTCCGGAAACCATAAGAACGATATTCAAGAAATAACCATTTAAATGATAATTTATTTATTATTAAATACATAGTGTTGTATAATAGCACTTTTTTTAAGACATTGCTACCGCCGGGCTATCAAATTTTATGCTGCCCCCGTCATCCACTGGAGGCAAGCGTCCACCTTTATGGTGCGAAAAATGGGTTTCCAACGAAAGTATTCAAAAACAGCAATGAATTCAAACGAATAAGCATTCAAATGTACAATTTAAAAAACTTCTATATTTAAATTGCTTTTGACTCTTTCAAGAATAGGCACAATTTAATTATCGTTTCTTAATTTGGTATCCCATACGAAATATAATATTTCTCCGAAATGACACTCAGCAAATGCTCAATATGCTGTTCAGATTGCAGCTGAATTGGTAGAGAGAAACAGTGCTTCAAATAAGGGAATTCCATATGCCACCGATGAAACACCACTCACACAAGTAAATTAGAAGTAATTGCCACATTTTTCGGGTTCTCTGAAAAGTCACAGAAAAAAGTATGCATCAGTTATTCCAAATAGAGATCCGATTATAAACTGCTTGACCGATTATTTCCAATTGCGTACGCTCTCATTCACTCTCTCATTCAATGTCGTTCGCGCTATGCGTTTTGCATGGCAGAGCTTTATTTTTTTCTCGTCTAAACGAAGAGAAGAGAGAGTGGGATCCCAATTGTGATTAGCCACAGGTAAATACAATCTGACGCATATTTTATAATCGGCCTTCAGCACAAAATAGTTAATAAGAACGTAAATATATACTACATAGAAACTTTGTTTTTGAAATAATAAAGCAATTTATGTCCGATACCGCCAGCGTAAACAACAACATCATAGAAATTAACGCAGGATAAGTCTTCAATCGTTTAAGAAATAATCGTAAGATAACTCTTGCAATTAGTTGCTACTGCTACAGATGCAATCGCGTAAAAGAAAATTAAAAGGAGCGGCACTCATAATTCCTACTCTACAGCACTGAATCATCGAAGCTTTAAAGCTGTTATGAGCATGCATTAAGTGTTTTCAATACGTTAAATGTTGTATAGGATATTTTACCTTTTTAACGATAAAATCTAGTGGCTACATTGGGTGGATTATATCGTCGTATAGGTGCATAAGAATCACCACACAAAAAATTTGCCTTCTTCGAGTGTTGTGGTAGTCGGTGTGCTGAGATAATTCAACAAAGTAATACATTCCTAAATAATTAATGCAACTCTAGCGAGTTTGTTCAAGTACAAACCACAATCCACTGCTGTAGCAAATTAACGTTACCACTATTTACATAATTGGAAACAACTATTTTCTTCACGGAAAAAAAACAGCGCTTGCAAATGACTGAAGTTGAGCAGCGCACAATTTCTGCAACAAGATGAGCAAAATTAACATACCCCCCGCTACGTCAGTTGCAGTCATCCAAGTTATTTAGTTAATGCCATTGTTGCAAAATTATTATGCAACTAAAATTCAAAAATAAATACCAAAAGTTTATAACTAGATAAATGAAGAAGATTCGATAAAATCCGAATACAAAATGCCCATTTCACTACATTTCTCGTTTTGAATTGTTGGTTTTTTAAACTCCTCCAAAAGGTACATCTCAATTTCAGAGAATATTGGGAAACATTACGTTTGCACCCGTTTCTCTCCAAATTGGATCAGCTGCAAACCTTCGCTCTGATCTTAAATTCAGTAATAATTCCAACAAATTGTATTAACTTTAATAAAAATTCCATGAGTATTACATATTTAGGCATCCAACATCTCCCTGGCCGTAAAAAACTGATAAAAACACAATTTCACCTCACAAAAACAAAATTAAGTTTAAAACAAAGACTTCGTAAATTTTGGACATATGGGTCAATGACAGGTGACCAAAACTGAAATCCAATTACGCCCACTTAAATTTTTTTAAATTTTTATTTAGCTGAATATTTTGCTTTTGTATTCGTAAATAACTGTAATTACAGACAGCTATAACATGTTCACGAGCAAGATCTGGTTTTTAACGAAATAATTCGAATAACCAAATTTCATCGATGTTTCCCAAATACTACCCTCGTTATTGTGTTCACTGATAAACATACGGAAGGACATCCCAGTAGAATTATATAATCGAAAACGATTAAACCTATACTTTGCACGAATTCATAATACCCCCACTCAAATTACTGATGTGTATGAAACTGAAACAAACATTTTTAATTATAAAGTGCGAACTTTCTTCCATGAAATGCACTGGCTGCTTAATACTTTGGAAGCAAGTGAAAGAGCAGGTGGCAACATTAACTTCGTAGTGAATTTATTAACTAAGTGAAATAGTACTAACTCGCAAAAATATGCCAAAATAATCTGAGCCAGCAATGAAAATGGCAAAGTGCATATTAGTTTTGGCAGTACGTTTGTAACATCCAAAACGAGTGATCGGCGGCCTTTCAAAATTTAAACCGATATGATCAGCATCACCACTCGAATTAATCTAGCCTTCTCCGTCCGTCCGAATGAAAGAGGGAATTGAGGCAGACTAAAGAAATTTGGCGAACATATTGGTATCTAATCTAACTAATGTTAGATCGAAGTTTGAATTTGGTCCAAATCCGAGAAATATTTCGGGTACCTCGACTACACCTTAACTCTACTGGAGCCGGAAGAGTTGGTTTTTTCAAATCCAATTTCGTTATTAGGTGCATATTCATAACATA
>JXOS01021463.1:0-17325 GCA_001015075.1 Cirrula hians
ACTGTCAGTGACCCGACTCCTATAGACTCTGCTTCTACTAAATGATTGTAAGAGAAAATTCCATTAAATTGATGAAATTATATCAAAGAAATTTTAAGAAATAAATAATTTTTATTTATTTATTATTTTTATTTTTTGAGATGGTTTCGAAATTTTAAACATAGATGAGCGTAATTATATGTTTTAAATGTTTGTTGCTGCTTCTAATTACAATGTATATTACTTCCTAAATATTTTATAACCTGTGGTGGTTGCAATTTCCCATAGTTATCGAAATATTCAATGTTTTATTTTTATGGTACGCTACCCAATGTCTTCTCTTTGGTTATAATTAAGGTTAACAATATCACATTCTCGCACGAATGCTCTCTTAGGTAAATTATTTAGAAGTTTTTTTGATATGGTTGCAAATAAAGTCCATAACCCTTATACGGTTTAAATATAAACTTTTCCCCATACCGATTGACTCCATATGACTATAATGACGAGATGCTTCTGCCAACTGCTCTCTTGCTGACTTGGCATTATTAATAGCCTTAGCAATAGGTGATCTTCCAGATGCAATTTCACCAAGAGCACCTTATGCATTTAAAAATTCTAAATAAATACTCCGCTTTCGATAAAATTTATGTGTTCCTCTAAATGTACTTTCTATAGTTTTGCGACGAATTGCGAAAGCATTATCCATACTATCTGGTTTATGTTTATGTAAAGTTTTGCTTGCATTTCTTAAAGCATCTGAAAATACTTTTCCAACACACTTGCCTACTTAAGGGTTTCGACTTTTATCACTCTTACTCTTTGGTTTATGGTTCTATCACCCATACCAAATTTAACTTTAGCCTTCATAACGTTCGTAACAAACCCAGCATTTCCTCGTTCACTTATACTACTATCGTTGGAGACGGTTCTTTCCCCAAGCTCTTTGCAAAATCTTTATATTATGAAAACGCGATTTTATGCGCTCTATAAGCAGCATCTAATAGATTTATACGTCTATCACCAAAAGTGATAGCCAGTTAAATAACGTTCAACTGGTATTGAATTTATTATATTATTCAATAAAAAGGACATATTGTATTTATTAAACTTCTATCGAAATAATAATAATTCTTATTATAAAACGGGTCAAGATCTTATCAATACAAGAAATGCATTAAAGGAAAAGTTTAAAAGTGGAATGTTGGGTGAAGCCCACATAAATGAACAGCTGAAAAATGAATGATAAAAAAGTTAAATTTGAGATCGCAAACAAAATGAATGTAAAGAAATTGCTTACAAGTACCCCATAAAGAGTAAAACAAGAACATAATAAGAGTAACAACAGTAGCAGAGGCAGAGAAGTTTTCTATTCAAAAATGGGTGATGATGCAAATGAGGATCATGATATTGATGATCATGATTATGATATTGATGATCATGATCATAGTTTTGATTATTATGATGTAGATGTTCAAGATGACGGTATATATGATATTATAGAAATTATGAGCGCGATGGTCGAATAAAGGTTATCAGAGCTCCTAAACATAAAATTAAAAAAAAAAAAGAATAGAAAATGTAATATCAACAATAATATCAATATTCATCACCAACAACATCTTAATTCGGTTCAGGCATTTCAACCGATTTAAATTTAAATATTTAAATGATGTCCAATCCAAATTTTCTAAATTATATATATTGTGACAATCCGAATGATCTTGTTGATTGTTCAAGAATCATCTGGACACACTTATCACAATAATTAGATAGTTTCAATCAAAGAAGGATTACGAGAGGAATGATTCAAATTTAAGATGGAGTATTCTCAAAGTACTTGAAATTAATCTTGATCCAGATAAAAATATAAACTTACATTTAAAATATGTAAACAATCTTGGTCGACCAACTAAGAATTCGGATGCCGCAACACAGGTGTTTGTTCTTAAAACAATAAAAAAGAATAACTTAGAAATTAATGAATGATGATGTAAGACTTGAAAATAAACATTGATGAAACATTACTTGAACATTTTAAATATTTTGAATAAACGACTCAGAACATTGAAACTTACTTGTTTAGATAAGTTAGTGGTAAAAATGCAATCTCAAATTATAAAATGAATTCGTTAATTCCGATACCAACATCATCATCACCATCAGAACCAACATTATTACATTATACATAATATTGAATCAAAAAAGAAAAATCGTTAACGAAATTCATCAACAAGCGCGAAGAAATTTCGAAAGACGAAGGCGGGTCACAAAACGTTTAGATGATTTATGGAGAACAGATTTGGTAAAAATGGGTGTTTACGCCTCGTAAAACAGTAGTTTCCGTTTTCACTTCACTGAAATCGATACATTTTCAAAAGGTGCACGGACTGCTGCAATGAAGTCTAAAAATACATACAGCCGCGGAATGCATCAAATATTCACAAAAGGTAGAATACCAAAAAATCTTCAAAATGGAATGGAATTCGTCAGTAGAGAATTCCAAGAAGTAATGGGAAATCGTCATATTCATCAATATTCAACATTTACCGTACTGCAACCATCAAAAGTTCAACGTTTCAACTATACACTCAAGGATATGGTGTGCAAAAAGTTAAGCTTACATGGGAAAAACCGTTGGATTGAGAAGTATGACAAATTAACTTCTTCCTGAAAACGTAGAATAATAAAAATGTCTCCGAAAAAAGAGAATATCTCAAATGAGAGAATTTATAATCATAACATTTGAAAGTTATTCATAAGCCAAAGTTAAGAGTTGGTGAGAACGTACGAATCAGTAAACATGTACATATTTTCGTGAAAGGCTATACACTGAACGAGATAAAGGAAATTTTCAAAATAAGAAGCTTTAAAATAACAAATTTAACATATGCTCTGAAGTTTTATCAATAAACCCCAATCAACAGCATGTTTTATGAGTATGAACTCCTAAAGACCATATATCCCAACATTTATCTTGTTGGGAAAGTTCTGAAAATGCTTAAAATGGTTGGGTTTTCCTATGGATTGTTAAAAACAAATATTATAAGTATGTTTTAAGTAAATAACTATTATAAATGATTGAAAAAATTTCATTGTATTTTATTTAATAAGTAAACGTTGAAATGTCAATAACGTTTTACATTATTAACCGGAAACTTATCAGTATTGTCAGCAAATTATTTCCCAGCGATAGAATTACAAGAAGATTATTTTACATTGGGAATCAATATATATAAATTCCAATTGGATGATATGAAATTGCCGATGTTGTGACCTGCATTTGTGATGAATATAATATAATGGAACCGAAAGAAAATGTATATTTTCAAGTAAACAAAATATACTTAAAATAGAGGAATCTTTAAAGGGATCCATCGATTGGTTACCTTTTTGAGTTTGACCCTGAGTTAGAAGCTTATTTTATAACATGGTTCCGTAAAGCAAACAGATATCCAAATACATACATTAATTTCAAAATTAACAAATTTCTGTTAATGTTACGCCCAGCTATAATCAACAAATAATCATTAGACGATTAACTACTATATCGATTTAAATTGTCGATGACGGCGGTAAATTAGTTAATTTTACGGCGAGACGATACGTTTTAATGTTAATTTGAAACATAAGCTCTAATAATAATCATAATTTTCAATAAAAATCTCGTTCTTGGACAAACATTATTTGCTCAACATCAGCATACTGAACGTTCCATATTACGTTCCATATTATCAACATCTTATAAAAGTTTAAGATTAGTAAAAAAAAAATATAAAATTTTCTTCCCTGAATAAAAAAAATCTTAAATCATCATCATTCATTTAGAAAATTTTTTTTTGCGACGAGATCTTCGTGAAGGAAGAGAATCATAGTTAATCGCCATAATTGCAATAGTTTCAAAATAATGATGAAATACGAATCTTAATTCAAAATCAAAATCTATATATGTTCTTCTGTATACCGCTCAAGTTGTTCCGGGGCTTTGTTGAAGATTATAAAAAAATTATTAGGAGAGCGAAACATGCACTGATTTTCTTGCGGTTAAAGCCAGATAGAAATGTCGTATCTTTCAGTAAAACGGAAGAAAATGAAAAAAAAAAGATGCAAATAAATACCATCACCCGGAAAGTTCCACAAATTCAATTAGCTAGCTTTACAAAATTACCGGTTTTTCAGAGTATTAGAAGAGTGAAATACATTACTTTGGCATTCTGACTGAAGATTGTCATTTTAAGCCAACACTCACACAGGGAATCAATAATTTATGGAATGTTAAGTTGGCATTACAAAATGAATGTTGATTGGTTTACTTAATGATGATAAACTGGTACATTCCTCGGTGACCAACATAAAATTTCACTTAAACTCGGAACGCTAGCTTTATGATGATTTTAATCTGAAATTTGATAGTGAAAGATATGCATTCCACTACGATATGCATTGCGAATTTCAACAAAGTTTCAACATGAAAGATACTCAACCGGTACTAAAGGCAAACGATATTAAAAAACCTTGATTTATCGCATCAAAATGAAATTGTTAAATGTCAACCAATTGATATTAGGATTGAGGTCAAGATTCCAAAAAAAACTTCCAGAACATACAGCAATCACTGTGTAAGCTGAGGAGTTCATGAAATACGATTATCTAATACAATTTTCATTCTCATTCACATTTTAATAATAATTTAATTTAATTTTTCCCTCTCACAATGATTAAAACTGAAATTATAATGTATGCTCAAAGATTTAATAGATCAAATTCCCAATGTATTTTAAAAGTATTAGCTATCCAAATAAACAATAATGAACGCATTTGTTTTATTTGGGATGTCGCCATTCCCAATTTGAATCCAACATACAACAGGTAGATAGAGTAGTTTATGACTTAATACCATGAAATTAACTGGTTCGAAGGAAATACAATCTTAACATAGGACTTGAACGTGTACATTTCCTTGCATACTCTGCGGCAGAATCCAAATACGACAATAATACATGGAAACAGTTCAGCTACCTGGTAGTTCCCAGCAACAATACGAGTGAGCAAAATTCCGCGACGCCAGCAGAGCATGCATGCACAACACTCTCGTGTAATTCTCTCATTAGAAGCATAATTAGTTTAAAAAAAAAACTTGGGCAAAAATGTTGAGATTTATGTAAAGGGTGTTGAAAAGAAAAAAAGGGGGTTGCAGATAAAATTTCTAAATGAATTTTTACAAAGGGAGATTCTTGAGTATTAGCGGCGATTTTGTTTTGTGTTTTCCTTAATTTTGTGGAATCTATGTGAGTCTTGCACAAAATCGATGTCCCTTGACTCCTACGCCTCACATTCATTCTTAAACTGTTTTTTTTGTGTGTGCTCCTGCTGCATAATTTACAATTGCCTTTTTTCTTGCATATTCTGCGGCAAAACACATGCTACCAGTTCGGCTATCTACTAGTTCTCAACACCAAACCGTTTGAGCAGGACGACCGCCGAAAATGTATAATATAATAATATTATTATAATAATTTTTAAATTTATAAAATAAATTTAATTTTAATAAATTTGTTGAATTTATATAACTTTTGAAACAAGGGTTGAAATGTCTCAATTTTAGATTTAAACAGAATATGTAAAAATTGAGCCGATAATTTTTTAAAATATTCTAAAATGTCGTTTTCACACTGCTCGCTCAGCTACCTTCCACACGGTCGTCACTGAATTCCTTTGTAAAAGCCTTCTAAGAGACTTGAATGAATATAATTGTGAGAACTTGAAGAAGCATGTTGAAAAGTACCCTAATGAAGCAAACAATTTTTCAAGAATATATAAAAAACATGTATATTTAATTTTTCAACTATTTTTAAATATTCTATGTAAAATGTACAAGAATAGAAGTAATTTATAAATAAAATGGATTAAGACGATTTAAATTTTATACATTTGTACATCCGTATATATATTAATATTGAGTGATCTCCAAAACTATTTAAATCTCATCATGAACATTGTCGTTTCTGAAGTGCCCATGAGCAAGTGTATTAAGTTTATCGGTTAAAACTACTCGTTTATCACCATCCCAACCAAGAACAACAAGTTTAACAAACTATCTCGTATATAAATCATGTTTAAGGGCCGAATTATAGACATTTTTTTCTAATCTATATAGAACGGATTGGAACTGATCCTTAATTAATTTACAAGAAATATGTCTTGGGTGTACCCTCATCCGATTTCAAAGGAGTAATATAATCTAATCCCTTGTTCTCATCCTTCATCATACCCAATACTTTTTTATTGAGTAAGAGAACATCGAAAATGTGTTGATGAATATATTCAGATGAGTCGAATTCATTTTGTATATCTTCACCAATATTTTTATAAAAATTATCTGTTTTGATATTATATATAAATGAGCCTAGATGCATGTAATATATTGATAGTTTTCTATCGAATTTTGAAAGCACGTATCGATAATGAAAGTCATACATTTTCCATTTAGAGAATTCTAAGACAGTAAATCCTAAGAACATAGGTTTATCGTATAATTAAGGCATTCTATTGAATTGAATTGTGACTATATCATTTGCAAACTGAATAGAGCTGTTGAAAATTGGCTTTACGTTTAAAGTCCATGATTTTGAAAATTTACCGTCACCCTCTCAATAACATACAAATTTCACATCTTTACGTTTATCAATATTTTCCATCGTCTTCCATTAAAATGAATTATTTATGAGTTTGAGCAAATTCTATTGGATATCGTTGCTTGATCGGGTAGGCTCTATGTTTTTTAAATCAATATACGGTTCCAGACATAGGAACTGTTTAAAATTCCACTCTTTAAGGAGTTTTTTTTTAAGATTAATATATTGTTCATACATAACTGAATAACTCAATATTGAATTATGTACTTTTTCTTTTTCTATAAGTTTGGAATAAACTTTTTATACTTTGAAAAATGTTGGGGAAGAATATTCTCCGCATAAAATGGTAAATCATTATGTGTATCGTGAATTTGGATTGGATAGTCTAAATCAACTTCAACCATGTAACCAATATATGAATCATCAGCCACACTATTAAAGGTGATTTTATCGAAATTCTCAACCCCTGTGGTAAATATAGAGACATTACCTATCCGTTTAAATTGTTAGCATTGAACTAAATGAGGAATTCAAATGGTTTGTTGGAATCAAGATCAGATATGTATTTGTTGTTGGCTCTTATTTGTCGCTTTGTTACTTGACATATTCGTCCTCGTATGCCTTTTGGAACGAAGCTATACATTTCTTCAGTATGAAAGAGTTTCAATTCTATTTTCGTTTCCTTTAGTATAGCATCCCATGAGAGCCGTGAAGTATTGACAAGGATTTATTTTTTATACTCTTCTACAATCTTTGCGGAAATTTAGATTTAAATATCAGCTAGACGAAGCTAATCAGATTTTAAATATACTCATATAGTCTGAAATGTTGGAGCAATTAAATCTTCTCAACACATTATGTGCTTTCTGATATTATTCCTTATCACAACCTGAATTTGTCAACTGATTAAAGTAATTTTCATGACAAGGTTGAAAGTTTCATTCAAGCGTTCCATTGAATTAATGGTATCATGAGGGTAATAACCTTTGCGATGAACAAGATCTTCTTCATTTGGAAAAGCAAGTTATATATTTTATGAATCAAGAAACCTTAATTCTAAGTAAGCCTGATTTTATGGAGCATACCATAGCAATCATTTTTAAAACGGACACCATCCATATTATGAAGGAATATCGGAATTAATTTAGGTGTATGATACCAAAAATTACAGCAAAAATGTGCTGATCCACGATATTAACCGGTTAAAAGACAATGATCCCTAACCTTTCTAACACTGTCAACATATCACACCTATATTATTTTGTTGACATAAAATAAGACATCCTTTCTTCTTGCGTCATAGGAATCATAGGAGTAACCACATTTAAGTATTCATTAAAAATTTTCTTTGAATCTTTGACAACTTTTACAATGACGATGTGTGATGAATCTCCAACAAGCATCTGTATTTTGTTTAATGCATTGTCAACATGCAATAAATTTGATAACCGAAAGCGCAAGCAATGTGTTTTTGAATGATAAAAGAGTTGCTTCTTATATTAACATTTACATGAGAATCAAGATTATGAAGTAAACTCTCAAAATCAGCATAACTTACGAAGGGAATCTCTATTGCTTTTAAGTAATTTTGAAATTTCGTCTTCTTCAATTTCGAATTTTTCTTTCAAACCAAATCTCTGAAGAAAACAATGAATGAATGTTTGGTCCGATCAAATTAATTTCGAAATATCTTTCATCCACACATAATGGAAAATAATTTGAACTAATTGATTGTAAAGATTATATTAAGTAATATGAGCCAACAACATTGTTATCCTCAAGATTATACCTATACAGTGATACACTAATATCAGTATTTAAAATATATTATTAGTGAAATTTAAAATCATACTATTTGGTAGATTTACTATAAAATTTGTTTTATAGAGATGATAACTCTGACAGCACTATAAAATGCTGAAATGTAGCCTATTAAAAATAACAAACATCATAATTTTTTATATTGAGACATGTTTTTAAAACACTGAAAATATAACCGATTTAAAATAATAAACGCCATCATTTTGAATATTTTGACGCTTTTCTATCCATAACTTTTTTAGGAAGTGGGAATAAAGTATTATGCATAAATCTATAAAGTACAAAGGCCCAAAACACGATCTCTTTCTCGAAACTCTGACATTTTTGATTAAATATCAATTAATTGTTTCGGAAATTACTCTATTAAGTAATTAAGGAATAAAAATAACAAACATCATAATTTTTTATATTGAGACTTGCTTTTAAAATACTGAAAATATAACCCATTTAAAATTATAAACGCCATCATTTTGAATATTTTGACGCTTTTCTATCCGTAACTTTTTAGGAAGTGGGAATGAAGTATTATGTATAAATCTATAAAGTATAAATGCCCAAAGACTATCTCTTTCTCGAAACTCTGACATTTTAGATTAAATATCAATTAATTGTTTCGGAAATTACTCTATTAAGTAATTAAGGAATAAAAATAACAAACATCATAATTTTTTATATTGAGACTTGCTTTTAAAATACTGAAAATATAACCCATTTAAAATTATAAACGCCATCATTTTGAATATTTTGACGCTTTTCTATCCGTAACTTTTTAGGAAGTGGGAATGAAGTATTATGTATAAATCTATAAAGTATAAATGCCCAAAGACTATCTCTTTCTCGAAACTCTGACATTTTAGATTAAATATCAATTAATTGTTTCGGAAATTACTCTTTTAAGTAATTAAGAGTGAGCGTGACCTGAATTTTTAAATGAATTGATTTTATTGAAATAGTTTCATGTGGTATATATTAATATACCAAAAAAAGTTCAATATTAAATTTGAAAACCCCCTTATTCAATAAAATTCTTGTTTTTTATTGCTCGTCCTGTTGCTGTTGTTGATATTGTTGTTTTTTCGTATTTTTATTGTCGATTAATGTAACTTTAAAATTGTTGTTGATATTCTTGTTATTTTTCTCGTGTTTCATATTTTAAAACTGTTTTCCTCTGTTATTGTTATTATTTATAGATGATGACGTTTGTTTTTGATGTTGTTGTTTAATATAATCTTCCAATTTTTTCCACTTTTGTTGATATTGTTTATAGATGATGAAGTTTGTTTTTGTTTAATGTAATTTTTAAATTATTTTCCATTGTTGTTGATATCGTTTATAGATGATGCGTTTTGTTGTTGTTTAATTTAATTTTTTAATTTTTTCCAATGTTCTTGATATTGTTTATAGATGATGACTTTGTAATTTTAGAAAAATGTTTGTTGTTGTTTGAAATAATTTTCTAATTGTTTTCCACTTTCAATTACAAAAATAAAGGTAATATCTATGTTGCCTTTTAAATTCCATGTGATAAAAGTGTTGCGTCCATTGATTCAATGCTTCAGTATATTCCCTAGAACCCATATAAAAAACCGGATGTCTTTGTGCTAGCTTTTCACTTACTAAACAGCAGAATAGGTGAATGTGAATAAAATTTCATATTTTGAAAATTGCAAGCACAAATTTGACCCTCGAACAACAGCTGCAGCTCAGCAATATTTTAATTTAAATTCCAAGTGATAGGTTGCTATGTTCATTGATTCAACATTGTTGTAAATTTACTTGCAAAAAGTTAAAAAATCACTAGCCTATGTGCTAGCTTTGCCCTTTTCAAACAGCACTATATGATATTTCACACGTTTAACAACAACTACAACAACGAAAAAAAAAATATAAATGCCATATTTTTGAAACTGCAAGTTGACGTTGGCTATGTCATATCGCTCGTATCGATGTGTCAGCAGCAGCTCGTAAAGTTTTCGAAGAGAAAGGCCATACCTGCGTTGGACTGACCAGGTTTTAAACGATCAACACTAGGAATCTGTAACTGTCTCAAAACTGCAGCGCATTGAAAGATTAATGATTACAAGATGTGTGCAAGGTTGTAATTGCCAATTATGGAAGTAAGTTACTCTTTATGGCCGAACGCGCAGATGCGGATCTCAACATTGACTGATATGTGGCTAATTTTTTTATATGCTCATATTTTTCATGAGTTTCTAATGTCTGAGGAAGGCAATCTTCTACAGATTTCTATCAATTAATTGATCCGAGTTTAAGTTGGCAACCCTTAAGGTGCGCACGTCCAAACTGCTAAACTGTCATCTATCTCTCATAATGAGATCTACTAGATTTGATGAATGTTTTATTAGTCTTTCATATTGTGTTCTGTAGATGGGGAAATGCTGTAATCTTTCTAGACCCTTTTTCTACTGCTTTAAAGTTATACAATGCTTGCCGACCTTATAAAAAAGATCACTTCCCTGTCCATATCGGCATGGAAAACGCCAATAATGTGTTTTATATCGAGATCCGGGGACTTGCGATATTAATCTTTCAAGTCTATCATTAAAGCCGTCTATTTTAACGACACCAAACATATTATTATATTACACCGAATCAAGAACTAAAATAAAAAAAAAAATTTGGACTTCTGTATCAGCATAATAATAAAAAAAATAATACTAATGCTACTCGTGAAGATGGTATGAAGTTGGTATTAGTTGAAAAACATTCATCAACATCTGAATGCGTGACTCATCATGGTCCATTTGCGCATATCTTAGGAGTATAGATCCACAAAACAATCTGTTTATCTAGATATCCAATTGAAACTTCAAAAGAGAATATTTCTGATTACATATAATTCATGCTCACAGCAGCACTTAATTTATTAAAATTATATTTTCGGACGGAAGGAAACTTTACAGTGATGGTTTGTAGACAAGTACCTAACTCGAAGTCATTGCCGATTATGGACCAAAATACCTATATCTACTTCCAAAACTTACTAAAGTGTTTAAACACGTTCGAAGATTTTGTTCAAAGGTATTAAATACTTTGTCCGATTGCTAATTTTTTTCGATTTGCTAATTGGCTTAGTTGCAAAAATATAAAGAATTGGCACTGACTTATTGATGAAGTACTTTTTTGATACACACTATGGAATATTTCTCTTAAATATAATAAAAATATATGCTCCAGTAGTGAGACCATCCTGGCGACGAGTTTTTATATTTCGGTCTCTAACCATTCCTCACGTGCCAATCATTTCCATTACCCAAAATTTGTTGCATAGACGTTGGCTGAGAGTCGCCGCATTTCCATTTCAGTTATCTGACTTTATTCCTATTGCGGTGATAAAATTCTGTTTTAATTTCTTTATCTTTATTGACTCATTTTATCCACTTTCATCTGAATTAGTATAAAAGATTTTACATTTTATCAGGGGATAATGAAAAAATGGGCTAGTAAATTTCATAATCCTTTACTTAGTACCTTCTTTTGGAATCCTTAATATACTGAGTAATCTAATAAGATCGAGCTACTGCAAAATATTTCACAATTAAATTTGCGATGATCGTTTGCAAAGCCATTGAGTGTTGTCTGCAGGAAAATGTGATATATATACAGTACATTGAATATTTAGAAAACTTTAACAAGTGTTTGATTATACTTTCTGTTCAATAAAGTAAAAAGTAAAATGATAATCAAATAAAAATAATGATGAAATCTGGAATCGCTTGAAATATATTAATTATATTTCAGTTTTTGTTATAAACACATAGACTGTGGCGAATAGTCCTTGGAAATGCTATATATATATGCTTATTTGCTCTATGCCCATTCATTTTGATTATAGAAACAACAACAAGATATTGAAGGAACATCATACACAGAAAAAAATATAGAGAAATATTTTCAGATATGAATGATTATAATCAAAGCGTGCTTTGGGTGTCGGGTGACCAGCATAAGCATGCGAATATCATCTGGAAAGGGCCATATGCATTTTTAATAAAAAAATTATATAATTATCATAAGCAGTGTTTTGGTTGTTCCAGACTTAACAAAAACCAGTAAAGTAATTTATAAAAAAAAACCATTGGAAGGAGATTTATTAAAAACGGCATTATATGTATGTATAGAAAAAATTCAGACGAAACATCCAGATGTAAACTATTTATGGCATCAATGTTTTGGGCATATCAACTTTAATTATCTGCAATTATCAAATAAAGCAACGGTGAATGGAGTGTGCATTATGAAGATTCAGTCAGAGCTAGTGAGTTCGAAAAAATTGTTAATTCACAGAAACCATTGCAATGGTACATGCGTATATATAGGGGCCAATGAAAGTTCCATCAGCTAGTAACGCAAACTACTTCTGTACATTTGTGGATAATTGTAGAAGTAATGTTACTTCACTCCTTCTTAAAAATAAAGTCGATGCTTGATGTATTGAAAACCAATTTTTCTATGATCCAGAAATGAATTTAATCCAAAAGTGAAATGTATTCGCATTGATAGTGGTAGCGAATTATAACGAATTTATCGAATTATTGTTAATCCAAAGAAATATGTCATGAAAAGGTCAAAAATTAATATTGTAAGATATTCTGATCAAACGCAAGCATATCGATTATTTAAAAAGACAATTCGTAAAGTATTCATTATAAAAGATGTAATTTTCCTTGGAAATTAACAAAATAAATTGCGCAATTGCATCGACGAAAAAAATTTCCTTAGCACTATTTACTTTACTTTACCACATAAACGTGATTCAATAAGTCAAGATACGATTGAACTAGATAAAGATTGTGGAAATTAATAAAAATAAAAATCCTGTACTACTTGTGCATGATGATACAAGAGATAATTACGATTTAAGCCATGATGTTGACAAGCAGAATTAAGATGTTTTTTTAGCATTAGCTTCACAACAAAAACATCTAGTCCATCATAGTGATATTGTTGGATCGCATTTGAATAAGGAATTAAAAGGAGCAATTTGTATGCGTCAATCTGAAATGTTTATGGATAACAACTATCCCAATAAAGTTTTTCGACTTAACAACGCTTTGTATTGTTAGTGTCACTTCATAAGTGGAACCCAAATCTCGATGATGTCTTAACGCATATTGGTTTGCAAAGGTATATAAGAAATACATGTGTTTACATTTATACAAGATGAAATAATAATAATTGACGTCTATTTGGACAATGGAGTGGTGTGTACATTAATCCCGTTTGCACATGTAGGCTCTTCATGAGCCATAGCAGCGATTTTATTTTGTGTTTTCGTGAACTATGTGAGCCCTTCAGAAAATTGTTTTCCCTTGCCTCATACGTCTGACACTCATTCTTAAACAGGTTTTTGTGCGTGTGCTTCTGCATTGCTTATAATTTTTTCTTTTTTTTTTTTTTTTGTCTACTGACGGCCGTAAGGTCATAGCCACATCAATTCCTGTGGNTAGTTTAGTTTTTTTCGCGAATCATATGTTGCGTTTGTTGGGAAATTGTTAATTGCCGTCGGCAATGCTAGTTAAATCTTATTTAAGGGTTGAAGTCATGCTCATTTTGAGTAAAATGTGATTTCAATATTGAGAAAATAAATTAAATATATCATAAATAAATTCAAATTAATTAATACAATAACACAATAAATTATTTAATTATTCAATCGAAAATATACTAATGATTAAATTGGAAAAAAATCGAATGCGTGATGACAAAAAGGTGAAAAATTGCAACATAAAATTTAGAATCATTTAATAAAACTAATAAATAATTAAAAAAAAAAAAAAAAACATAAAACATTTAATACAACTTAGAGAGGTACAACCACTCCACAATAGCATGCATTCAGTTCTGATGCTTATTGATAAAACTGATATATTTTTGGTGTGTTGCTTCATTTTTCTGGGATAAATCCAATTTTTACGATGCGAGCAACACTCCCTCACTTCATCAACATTCCACTAATACCAGAGCCTACTTATGTAAAGATGATGGCTCACGGCTAGCTCAGGTAGCTTCCACACTGTCGTCACAGAGCCAGCGTGTGCAAGCGGACTAAGGAACATGAAATAAAACAATTAAGAATTAAATTAACTTTTACAATGGAGTTAAATTGAAATAAATGGGTTGCCTGCAGCTTCAACAACAAAAGAGAAAAGAATGTAACTCATATGGTGGCACAGTAGACTATAACTCCATTACCAAGTGGCACTGACTATGCAAATTTAATGATAAATCTTGATGCTACGCTACTTGAAGAAGCCAAGTAAGGGTGTATTATCTTTCAATTCAAATAATTCAAATTTCGTATAAAGATGGGGTTCAGAGGAAACTGTTCGAAAATCATATTGTTGTTTTGTTTAAACTATAGCTGACGTTCAAAACAGTCTGTTGTACCTATGAGCCCAATTGAACCTGAATTTATCGGTATGAGCCAACGTGTAAAGGAAATCATGTTCGATAGAAATATATAGACAATGCCACTAATGCTAAGCTATGTGGAGACTCCAACCCAATTGAAGTGGCACAACCATGGAGCTATAGTTGCCGTCAATAAATTTATTACTCAAATACTTTTCATCGCTTTACATCGATATAATCTACCATCCTATTATAGAGAAGTTATATGAAAAAAAAATATCAGTAGAATATGTTAAATCTGAGGAAACTATTGCTGATATTTTATGAAAATTTTGAATGAAAACAGAGCTCCAAGTTTGTTATAAGTTAATGCAGATAACTTTTAACTGAATGTAAAATGGAATATTAGGATAGCTATTGTTAAAATTATAATAACATGCAATTTTGGTTTTAAGAGCCATTTATACTCGAGCGCTGATGGCACTCTCAACTAATTCATTCAATAGGCAACTGTTAATAGAAAGTATACAAATACTAGTGGTAGGAATGTACTTATCATCGTATTATGGGAGTTGTCTGCTGTTAGTCAGGTGAATATGTCGGTATTCCGCCAGTTGGGTAAGTAGGTAAGCTCTGTACTTGCATAGGCCTGAGTTAGAATCTTGGTCAAAACAAATTACTAAAATGGTGTGGAGCACATTGAACATACCGTTCTTTTCTATGCTATCAATTGTTCTATTTGCATTTGTAAGATCTAGCAGAGAAATAATTATCATCATTTTATGCAGTTTCATGTTTATGTATAACATATGTATAAATAAAAATAATAAGTTTTTGATAATTAATTTGAAAATATAAGTTGTTTTTGGCTTAAGAAATATTTTAATATTTAATTTCTTATGTTTATTTCGGCAGCGGTTAGAACGCTCAGAGAAAACGAGTGAACTATATTAAGCAGTCAACTCAATTGCAGAATTCTAATAATAAATCCATGAATACACTGGGTTAATAATTAGATCAAAATATATCATACTTATTGAGTTATTGTAGAGGATCAACGATTTCGTTCAAATTTACTCGCTATTTTTAAATTATATTGTTATTGACGACTCAGTTGTATATTTTTCAGTCTGCTTACAATTTTTTATGTCTCGATCATTGCCTATGTGAAGTTAACCAGATTGTCTTTAAAAAAAAAAAGAAATCCTTATGTCAATTAATTTTCTTTTTAGAAACATTTGAAATGAAATGTTTCATTTTCCATTCTGTGCTGTGAATTCCAAGGTACCTAAAAGTTAAGTTAAATTGCTCAATATGCGCTCAAGATCGCAATTAAGAAAGAATATGCAATGCTTAATTTATAGCTGCATTTCAGCTGAAAACGATGATTGCAAATAAGGAAACTCCATGTGCGTGTGCTTCTCATGAGAATTTCATTTTTTCTTCTGTAGCAGAAAGCTCACATATTTTGGGGATATATTGCGCAAGTCCGATTTATGGCCTCTTGATATACGTTTTTTTTTTCGCTATTACGGCACTGCATATTGATTTCTCTGTTTATTTTTTTATTCGGTAAAAGGTAAAACAAAAATGTCAAAACTCCAAACCAAACCATATGCTATTCGTTTGACTGCTGCTGTTCCATGAAAACATACATTCGCAAAGAAATTGTATTTTATTATAGTTTTGAAAAGAGTAAATTAAACAATTAAAATAATTATTTACATTTATACAAATGTTATTTTCCGTTTGTTTTTAACCTCTAATTTGAAGAAAACTGTCCTTCGCTGCTAGTAGCAAAGTTATAAAGAGCAACGATAACGTTGAGAAGTCTGCAGTTCACATGATCTGAGACAGTTAAGACTAAAAATCACAGTTTATAATTTCGACATTAAAATTGTAAAAGAAAATTATCTCATCGACAAACTGGCAGTGTCGAAAAAATGAAGATGAGAACTAAAGAAATGTAAAGAGGAGCCAAATGACTATCAAAGAGAAAGGGGAAGTATATGCAAATTTAAAGAAGGTGTATCCAAAAAATCAAATTCGTATATGAACTAAGACGTACCAGTCTTGCAAAATTTACAAACCGTTACAATTTACAGAGTGAGAGGTATAGTTGCTAGGCAACTTTTGAAATTGCCAAACACTGTATCAAATCAAATGCCGAAGGGTTCCTTCTCAGTAACGGAGAAGTGAACCTGGACATATGGTTTAAAAACTGACATAAGCACTGATAATGGTAAGAGAGATTACAAATTAAAACCACAAACAGTAAATCTGTCAGAAAATCCTAAAAATTAAGGCAATAGACTAGAAAATTGTACATGTTATATGGATATAGAAATTATAGTTTGCCTCACAAAAGTTATTTCTGAAAACTGGTTTAAGATTGTGTTTTGTCCTGACTGGCACTTACTTGTTTCAAGATGATGATGCGTACAAAATATTTCTATGAATGAGTTACTGAGAATTCATACTTGTTTCCGCTATATATGTTATAATATAATATACA